>SJYV01027896.1:499402-553346 GCA_006410875.1 Neotragus pygmaeus
TAGTGGACAGGAAAGTCTTCAATAAACTATAAGTGAGGAAACAACTCATCTTGGTGTACTCTATGTGAAATCATTACATTATAGAATGACAACAGATCACAGAGATATAAAAGATTAGAAA
Source organism: Neotragus pygmaeus (assembly GCA_006410875.1). Lineage (NCBI taxonomy): Eukaryota > Metazoa > Chordata > Mammalia > Artiodactyla > Bovidae > Neotragus > Neotragus pygmaeus. The sequence continues at coordinate 499,524 of SJYV01027896.1, forward strand.
GGCCATAACCTTCACAGATCATCAACTCATAATGTGACTTAAAAAGGCCACTATGGAAATACAGCCTTATTTGGACATAAAGGGTTGTGATATTAAGTTTAGTTCAGTTCAGTCGCTCAGTCGTATCTGAGTCTTTGTAACCACATGCACTGCTTCACACCATGCCTTCCTATCCATCACCAACTCACAAAGCTTGATCAAACTCATGTCCAGAGTGGGTGATGCCATCCAACCATCTCATCCTCTGTTGTCCCCTTCTCCTCTTGCCTTCAATCTTTCCCAGCATCAGGATCTTTTCCAATGAGACAGCTCTTTGCATCAGGTAGTCCAAGTATTGCAGCATCATCAATCCTTCCAATGAATATTCAGGACTGATTTTTTTCAGGATTGACTGCTTTGATCTCCTTGCAGTCCAATGGTCTCTCAAAAGTCATCTCCAACACGTATAATGATTACGGAAAAACCATAGCTTTGACTAACTAGATGGATCTTGTTAACAATGTAATGTCTTTGCTTTTTAATATGTTGTCTAGGTTGATCATAGCTTTTTTCTTCCAAGGAGCAAATATCTTTTAATTTCGTGGCTGCAGTAACTCATCTGCAGTGATTTAGGAGCTCAAGAATATGAAGTCTGTCACTGTTTCCATTGTTTCCCCATCTATTTGCCATGAAGTGTTGGGACTGGATGATGCCTTCATCTTAGTTTTTCAATGTTGAGTTTAAGTCAGATTTTTGACTATCTACTTTCAGTTTCATCAGGAGGCTCTTCAGTTTTTCTTGGTTCATGTACTGTTGAAGCCTCGTTTGAAGGATTTTGAACATTACTTTGCCAGTGTGTAAAATGAGTGCAATTGTGTGATAGTTTGAACATTTTTTGGCATTGCCTTTCTTTGCGCTTAGAATGAAAACTGACCTTTTCCACTCTTGTGGCCATTGCTGAGTTTTCTAAGTTTGCTGGCATACTGAGTGCAGCACTAGAAGCATCAACTTTAGGAACTGAGGTAAGTCAGCTGGATTTCTACCACCTCCACTAGATTTGTTCGAAATGATGCTTCCTAAAGGCCCATTTGTGTTCGCATTCCAGGATGTCTGGCTATAGGTAAGTGATCACACCATCATGGTTATCTGGGTCATGATCTTTTTTGTATAGTTCTTCTGTGTATTCTTGCCACTTCTTCTTAATATTTTCTGCTTCTCTTAGGTCCATACCATTTCTGTCCTTTATTGTGCCCAACTTTGCATGAAATGTTCCCTCAGTATCCTAATTTTCTTAGAGATCTCTAGTCTTTCCCACTCTATTATTTCCCTTTATTTCTTTACATTGATCACTGAGGAAGGTTTTCTTATCTCTCCTTGTTATTCTTTGGAACTCTTCATTCAGATGGGTATATCTTTCCTTTTTTCCTTTGCCTTTAGCTTCTCTTCTTTTCTCAGCTATTTGTAAGGCCTTCTCAGACAACCATTTTTCACTTTTGCATTTCTTTATCTTGGGATGATCTTTCTCATTGCCTCCTGTACAATGTCACAAACCTCCACCCATGGTTCTTCAGGCACTCTGTCTATCAAATCTAATCCTTGAATATATTTGTCATTTCCACTGTATAATTGTCAAGGATTTGATTTAGGTCATACATGAATGGTCCAGTAGTTTTCCCTACTTTCTTCAGTTTAAGTCTGAATTTGGTAATAGTATTTCATTATCTGAGCCACATTCAGCTTCTGGTCTTGTTTTGGCTGACTGTATAGAGATTCTCCATCTTTGGTTGCAAAGAATATAATCAATCTGATTTCAGTTTTGGCCATCTAGTAATGTTCATGTGTAGAGTTCTGTCTCGTGTTGTTGGAAGAGGGTGTTTCCTATGACCAGTGGTTCTCAACAAAACTCTGTTAGTCTTTGCTCTGCTTCATTTTGTACTCCAAGTCCAAATTTGCGTGTCACTCCAGGTATTTCTTGACTTCCTACTTTTGCATTCCAGTTCCCTATGATGATAAGGGCATCTTTTTTGGGTGTTAGTTCTAGGTCTTGTAGGTCATCAGAGAACAATTCACCTCCAGCATCTTTGGCTTTAGTGGTTGGGGCATTGACTTGGATTACTCTGCTATTGAATGGTTTGTCTTGGAAATGAACAGAGATCATTCTGTCATTTTGGATATTGCTCCCAAGTATTGCATTTTGTACTTTTTTGTTGACTACAAGGGCTACTCCATTTCTTCTAAGGGATTCTTGCCAACAATAGTAGATATAATGGTCATCTGAGTTAAATTTACTCTTTCCAGTCCATTTTAGTTCGCTGATTCCTAAGATGTTGACATTCACTCTTGCCATCTCCTGTATAATCACTTCTAATTTGCCTTGATTCATGGACCTAACATTCCAGGTTCCTATGCTATGTTGTTCTTTACAGCATCAGACTTTATGTCCATCAACAGTCACATCCGCAACAGGGTGCTGTTTTTACTTTGACGCTGTCTCTTCATTCTTTCTGTAGTATTTCCCCACTGATCTCCAGTAGCATTTTGGGCAACTACTGACCTGGGGAGTTCATCTTTCAGTGTCTTATCTTTTTCCATTTTTACACTGTTCATGTAATTTTCCAGGCAAGAATACTGAAGTGGTTTGCCATTCCCTTCTCGAATGGACTATGTTTTGTCCGAACTCTCCACCATATGATGTTAATATCTTCTTATCTACAGAATTTAATAACATTCTTTACAGTGAAGTAATTTTTTCACTCAGCATATAGTCTTTTATGCCTATTAAAAATTTTGATTTAGTATAACAAACTTTCCTTCTCAGAAGTTATAGTAATTCATTTATTCTCAGGCATAAGTTACTGTTTTCAGTGAAGACTTTATATTATACTTCATCAAAGTTTAACTCACCAATGTAAGGTCCTGATCTAAATCTTTCATTATCTTCTGGTCTACTTTATCAGATTAGCAAAGAATCCTAAAATCTTAGGACAAGAAGGGAAAATGCAGATTATCTTCTCCATCACCTTCTATCTTCTCTATTTAATTGTAGAATAGTTATAAAAACTACTCTTGAGTATCTTCTATATAGCAAATTCCCCATTTACACAACTGTACCTTTTTAAAAAAAAAATAAATCTGCTCAGTCATGTCTGACTCTTTGTAACCCCATTGTCTATATAGTCCGTAGAATTCTCTGGGGCAGAATACTGGAGTGGGGACCCTTTCCCTTCTCCATGGGGTCTTCCCAACTCAGGGATTGAACCCAGGTCTCCCACATTGCAGGCAGATTCTTTACCTGCTGAGCCACAAGGGAAGCCCAAGAATACTGGAATGGGTAGTCTATCCCTTCTCCAGAGGATCTTCCTGACCCAGGAACTGAACCAGAGTCTCCTGCATTGCAGGTGGATTTTTTACCAACTGAGTTATCAGGAAAGCCCCTCACAACTGTACTAGAGAACTATTTTTGATGTTGAGTGAAAATTTGTTTCTACATTCTGTTTGTTTTTTTTTCTATTTTTCCCCCCTTGGTAAGGAAAAACAAGTAATAATTTTGCTTGATATTCCCCAATATTACAGTATTCCTATGATGATATTTTTCCCAAAAATATTTTTTCAATTTATTTTTATTAATAAGACATGCTCTTGAGTTGCATAATCACCTTTGATACTGTATGAATGCATCTGAATTCTCTCAGTTCAGTTCAGTTCAGTCACTCAGTCGTGTCCGACTCTTTGCAACCCGATGAATTGCCACATGCCAGGCGTCTCTGTCTATCACCAACTCCCGGTGTTCACTCAAACTCACGTCCATCAAGTCAGTGATGCCATCCAGCCATCTCATCCTTTGTCATCCCCTTCTCCTCCTGCCCCCAATCCCTCCCAGCAACAGAGTCTTCTCCAGTGAGTCAACTCTTTGCATGAGGTGGCCAAAGTACTGGAGTTTCAGCTTTAGCATCTTTCCATCCAAAGAAATCCCAGGGCTGATCTCCTTCAGAATGGACTGGTTGGATCTCCTTGCAGTTCAAGGGACTCTTAAAAGTCTTCTTCAACACCACAGCTCAACAGCATCAATTCTTCAGCGCTCAGCTTTCTTCACAGTCCAATTCTCATATCCATACATGACCACTGGATAAACCATAGCCTTGACTAGACGGACCTTTTGAATTTTCTACATTCTTCTTAAAATTTACTGTCAAAAATGTAGCATAATGACTCAAATAAATTTAATGGCATTTTAAGAAGGCAGGCCTATCAGCTTTCTAACTCTGGATATACATGTCAAGATAGATTTTAAAAATAGCATATTTAATGGTTCATTTCAGTTCAGTTGCTCAGTTGTGTCTGATTCTTTGTGACCCCATGAGACCGCAGCACCCCAGGCCTCCATATCCATCACCAACTGTCGGAGTCCACCTAAACCCATGTCCATTTACTTGGTGATACCATCCAACCATCTCATCCTCTGTCATTCCCTTTTTCTCCTGCCCTCAATCTTTCCCTGAATCAGCGTCTTTTCAAATGAGTCGGCTCTTTGAATTAGGTAGCCAAAGTATTGGAGTTTCAGCTTCAACGTCAGTCCTTCCAATGAATAGCCAGGACAGATTTCCTTTAGGATGGACTGGTTGGATCTCCTTGCAATCCAAGGGACTCTCCAGAGTCTTCTCCAATACCACAGTTCAAAAGCATCAATTCTTTGGCACTCAGGTTTCTTTATAATCCAGCTCTCACATCCACATATGACTACTGGAAAAACCATAGACTTGACTAGATGGACCTTGCTGCTGCCATCTCTGGGGTCACACAGAATTGGACATGACTGAAGCGATTTATCAGCAGACGGACTTTAGATGATGAAATAATGTCTCTGTTTTTTAATATGCTGCCTAGGTTGGTGACACTTTCCTTCCAAGGAGTAAACGTCTTTTAATTTCATGGCTGCAGTCACCATCTGCAGTGATTTTGGAGCCCATAAAAATAAAGTTTGCAAATGTTTCCACTGTCTCCTCATCTATTTGCCATGAAATGATGGGATTGGGAGGGATTGGAGGCAGGAAGAGAAGGGGATNTATAACTCATTTTACCTTTTCTTTTTTTTTTTTTTTTTTCATTTTATATTGTTACAGTATAGACTCTGGTAAAAAATATTTCAGGGTATTCTCACATTCTGTGTGCACATAGAAAACAATTTAATTATAAAAATCCATAATTTCTAATTTCTCTTCAGAAGCCATGAATTGCAAACATGTTTTAGGCCCAAAGTGACCCCCCCCCGGCCTTGGTTTTAGGTAGAGTACAAAAATGAAACCAACCGTTGGCTTTTTGCACTTCCCTTGGTAACTTCATTTTAATATTGCCATAGGAACTATCCAAGTTTTTAGTTGCCTTGGTTATGAAGAGATGCTACTTGAGTACCTATTTTCCACTCATCAGAAGAAGTCTTAACCACTGAACCATCAGGGAAGTCCCTATTTATTTTCTGAGTGAAGTACTTTTAAGACGTTCACACTTTATCTGGGAATTAGATGTATGTATTTACCGTTTTTATCTGCTGGTAGAAAGTTTTTGTGTCTAAGAGTAATTTTGCCCTTATGTTTATAGTGTTTCATTTAGTAATGTTTCATTTTAAATATTAAAGACTTTAGGGAAAGTGCTTTTATCTTTATGAAAGCAATATATAATTAATTAAATACATTTTAGGCTGGGGGTTTGAGGATGTCCCTGAAACTCTGAACTTATCCCATGGTTTTTATTCAGTGTTTTTCAGAATTAATTACCTCCAAAGAAGACAGAAATACTTGGTTTTATAGAACATTGTAAGAAAGATTAAACCATGTTTTACGTTAGGTAGGTAGTTTATTGACTTAAGAACATAATGTTAATAAGTCCCCTTAAGAGAGGGAGAAAAGAATGTTGGAAAGTAAATGTGTTTAGTAAATTTTGTACTAATCACAATTTCTTTTTTGAATTTTAATCAGACTTTTTACTAAGTTAACAGTGAACAGGAAAGAGATGAAAACACATACAGTGTTTCTATATGTTTGACCACTCAATATGCAAGGGGCATGCAAGAGAAAAGGATAGACTCATTTCTTCTTCTGTTCTAAAAAGAAATGTAGTGTAAGTCATATTCCATAGAAAGCATGAAATTTTTTGAGTTTGAAACGAGCAAATACATCCTAGATTTGAAAGTATATAAGTAAGGTGAGAGTGAAAGTTAAAAGCTGTATAGCCCTGATGTTCCTCTGGATTAGACTGTGATACTTAATGATATAAAAATATATATTTCTGTGTTTTGAAAGAGAAGATTGCTGACTTAATTATATCAACCAAACTGTTATTTGAGAAAAATGTATTAAAAGCATTATATGTGTATTATAAGCATTAAATGTTGATTAAAATTAGACAGAAGGAATGAGCACACTGGTGATAAGCAAAAGAGATACTCAAAATAAATATAGATGCAAAATCTAATTAGAAGTACATGCAACTGGTGCTGATAAATTTCCCTATCTGGTAATTGTGTCAGAAGTTAGCCTCATTTGTCAAGTAAACCTTCTATAATACTAACTGTATATTAGTAAAAACTAATGTGATTTGAGAATGTCATTTAAAAATAAAAATAATGTTTGGTAGTTAGAATAGGAAACAGGGGTCTAGAATGGTGGTGGCTAAAAGACAAGGAAGGGAAAAGCCTGTGAAATTAGAATAAAGGAAGGTCTGAAGACCAGAGTGAGGACTTCAGGTAGAACAAACAGCACTCCTGGCTAGTCCAATTTACATAGGGCAGGCCCATGGGGAGGAAAAAAACATATACAAAGAGGAATCAAAGGGCCAGGGGTCTCTCTCCCTCTGACACACATGTTCTCTGTTTCTCTCCCTCTCTCTCTTCTTTTCACGTCTTTTTGTCGGCATGCCCTCAATGCCTTGAGGATGTATTTTCCCGCTATTTTCTAAATAAAATTGAGCTGTAACACTGATCTGTCTAAGAGCTATAACACAGTCTGTTCAAGACCTAAGAGCTATAACATGGTCTGTCCGAGACCCGAGAGCTATAACACGGTCTGTCCAAGCGTTATGACATGCCAAGGGCTCCAACGTCCTTCACTTCAAATTTTTGTTGAGATGAGACAAAACTGAGAAGAATGTACTTGCCTGACAATATTTCCCTTCATTATTAGTATCCTGAACTCTCAGAGTTCACAATGTATTCACCTAAAAGCAATGCTAATCATTTTAAAATTATTTTTAATATTTGAAATTCTATTATTGCTTCCCTGGTGGCTCAGATGGTAAAGTGTCTGCCTGCAATGCAGGAGATCCAGATTCAATCCCTGGGTTGGGAAGATCTGGTGAAGGAAATTGCAACCCACTCCAGTACTCTTACCTGGAAAATCACATGGATGGAGGAGCCTGATAGGCTACAGTCCATGTGGTCACAAAGAATCAGACACAACTGAGCGATTTCACTCTCTTTCTTTCCATTCTATTACTATGTACTTCTTTATTGAATATCCATGAATTGTTTATTGGATATCACCCTGTAGCTTAAATAGCATACTTTTTAATAAGCCATTTCACAGCTTAAATTTTCCTTAAAAATATATATATATATCAGATTTCAATGTTTGACAATGAGTGTCTCTCAAGATGAGCTGTTTTAATTGACAATGTTTTCATTAGTAAGAAGAAATGCCATTTTTTTCCCTGTTAGAATTTAAATAACCAATTAAAAAAATACAGTGACCCATATAGGTATAGCTTTTTAGAACTGTAAAGGTACAAATCTTTTAAAAAGATGTTTTATAACTAAAATTTTCCATTATCTATAAAGGCATGCAGATTGATGTAGTTGACCAAGAAGTTAAAAATGTTGAACAGTAGTAAGAGAAAAATGCCTTTCTATGTTTTCTGGTACCTATCCTGATCCAGACTAAGCCTGTATCCAAGGCAAAAAATAGAAATTCCATTTCAAATTGCCAAAGTAACTGTTTGGCAAAGAATTTCGATTAATGCAAAATGATCCAATTAATGCACCCCACAAAAGACTAAGAATAAATACCAGTATCAAATATGGCTGTAGAAAGAAATCTTTGAAGTGGATGTTTTGAACAGACTTTAACGTGAAATTTAGCTAAAATGTAAACAACCAAATGCTAGTGCTCAAACAAAACAAAAAAAAAAAAAAAAAAAAAAAAGATTGCTGTTGGAGAAGAAAATGGCAACCCACTACAGTATTCCTGCGTGAAGAATCCCATGGACAGAGAAGCCAGGCAGGCTACAGTCCATAGGGTCACAAAGAGGCAGACACGGCTGAAGTGACTTAGCAAGACAAACTTTGCTATTAGAAAGTTAGCATAAATTTCCCCTCTATGCCACTTAGTATAGCCAAGAGACTGAGAGGGAGATTCTTATTTTCCTTCAATCCTTTCTAATTATGATGTTCTGTGAAGAGTTGACTCATTGGAAAGACTCTGATGCTGGGAGGGATTAGGGGCAGGAGGAGAAAGGGATGACAGAGGATGAGATGGCTGGATGGCATCACTGACTCGATGGACATGAGTCTGAGTGAACTCTGGGACTTGGTGATGGACAGGGAGGCCTGGCGTGCTGCAATTCATGGGGTCTCAAAGAGTTGGACACAACTGAGTGACTGAATTGAACTGAACTGTGTCTTATTTGATTTTGTGGTGCTCAGGTTGAATTTTGGGGGATAAAAAATTTCATCTCTAAAGTTCATATAATTTAGGGGTATGAACTTATAAGAAAAAAGGAAATAAGAATGCGATAACAAATGTACCATTCTAGAAATTGCTTTTGTAGGAATAAGAATTAAAGATGTTTCCCTTCCTTTATTCATATAACTCTTTTTAGATAATTGCAGTAAAGGCTTCACTTTTCAATCACTGAAAACATCTGGTTTAGAAATGCATCCTTGAGCACCAGGGGGTTTACAGTGATGGTGTAATGATGGATATGTGGCATTATACATTTGCCAAAACTCCCAGAATATAAAATGCAAAGAATGAGCATTAATAAACCAGGGACTCTAGTTAATAATAATGTATCAATATTGGCTTATCAACTGTAACAAATGTGTCATTGATTTTAAAAATGTTAGTAATATGAGAGAAATCGAGGGTGATACACTGAACTCTACTTTTACAAACCTAAGACTCCTGGCTAGAAAGCTGAACCTATTTGGGTTACTGTTTTTTTTTTTTTTTAATTTTATTGGTTATTTTAATTCTAACAGGAAAAAAAATGGCATTTCTTCTTACTAATGAAACATTGTCAAGTAAAACAGCTCATCGTGAGAGACACTCATTAATTGTCAAACATTTGAATCTGATATATATTTTCTAAGGAAAATTTAAGCTGTGATATGGTTTAGCAATTTCACTGCTAGGCATACACACCGAGGAAATCAGAATTGAAAGAGACACGTGTACCCCAATGTTCATCACAGCACTGTTTAGCCAGGACATGGAAGCAACCTATATGTCCATTTGCAGACAAATTGATAAGAAAGCTTTGGTACATATACACAATGGAATATTACTCAACTATTAAAAAGAATGCATTTGAATCAGTTCTAATGAGGTGGATGGAACTGAAGCCTATTATACAGAGTGAAGTAAGTCAGAAACAAAAACACCAATACAGTGTATTAACACGTATACATGGAATTTAGAAAGATGGTAATGATAATCCTATATGCAAGACAGCAAAAGAGACACAAATGTAAAGAACTGACTTTTGGACTCTGTGGGAGAAGGCAAGGGTGGGACGATTTGAGAGAATAGCATTGAACCATGTATATTATCATATGTGAAATTGGTCACCAGTCCAGGTTCAATGCATGAGACAGGGTGCTCAGGACTGGTGCACTGGAATGACTCAGAGTTATGGGATGGCAAGGGAGGTGGGAGGGATGGTCATGATGGGGAACACATGTACACCCATGGCTGATTCATATGAATGCATGGCAAAAACAACCATAATATTGTAAAATAATTAGCCTCCAATTAAAATAAACTAAAAAGAAAAAGAAAAAAAAATCTAGATCTAGAAATATATTTTATTGGTATTTCATCCTTCATTTTCTTTATATCGAATTTCTAGGTATACATTTTCAAAGCAAAGTTGTAATTCTTTATACAGATCGACACTTTCTGTGGACTAAATTGTGCCCCCCCACCCCCACCCCGTGCCTCCAATTCATATGTTGAAGCCCTAACCCTCAATGAAATGGTATTTGGAGATGGGGTTTTTACAATGTAACCAAGTTTAGAGGTTTAGAGGAGATCATGAAGGTGGAATTCTCATAATGAGATAACTGTCCCTATAGAAGAGATCCTAGAGAGATTATTCTCTCTTTCTCTGCCACGTGAGAACTTTGGAAGAAGGCCTTGTGTCAAGAGGAGATCTCAAGCCACAAACTGGCCATATTGGAACCCTGATCACAGACTTCTCCAGAACTGTGAGGAAATCAACATCCATTCTTTAAGTCCTCCAATGGATAGCATTTTAAAATGGTAATCCCTGGTGGCTCAGTGGGAAGAATCCATCTGCAATGCAGGAGACCTGGGTTCAATCCCTGGGTTGGAAATATCCCCTGTAGAAGAACATGGCAACCCACTCCAGTATTCTTCCTGAAGAATCCCATGGACAGAGAAGCCTGGCAAGCTACAGTCCATTTGGTTGCAAAACAGTTGGACACAACTTTGCAGCTAAACAACAACAACAACCAATCAGACCAAGACAACTTTTCACTGAGTTTAGGGTATACACAAGAAGAGGTAGCAGAAAAGCACTGAACAAGATTCAACATTTTTTGACATACAGACCACCCTGTAAGCCAAATAAACCAATTGTGGAATACAGTCATTTTTTACATATTTTTAAACCTGAATATTTCCATGTTCCAAAAAGAGGTTTATATTAACTAACCTAACACGAGTCTTTTCCATTCACTTAAGTGTTGCTAGTAAAACATAAAACACTTAGTTAAATCTGAATTTCAGATAAATAATTAGTGAGCTTTAATACTAGCATAGGGCTTCCCCAGTAGCCCAGTCATAAAGAATCTGCTTGCAATGCACGAAACACAGGAAATACAGGTTCAGGCCCTAGGTTGGGAAGATCCCCTGGAGGAGGGCATGGCAATGCACTCCAGTATTCTTGCTGGGACAATCAGATGGACAGAGGAGCTGGGCAGGCTATGGTCTATGGAGTCATAAAAAGTCAGACACGACTAAAGTGACCCAGCACGTACAAACTGGCATCACCTATGACTGAAACGACTTAGCAGCAGCAGTAGCAGCATGGCTTTGTGGGGCAGGTTTATATTAAGCATTATTTGTTGTTCTAAAAATTTAAGTGACCTTTGCTATTGTTGCTATTGTTCTCAGTTATTATTTTTTTTGGCAACCTTAATTCAAGTCCAAAAGTAGTATATTAGCAGGTCTACATATTTAGTATTTATAAGAATAGTCTGGAAAACTTGATAAAACAGACTGCTGAGATCTACCTCTACAGTATCTGAATCACTAAATTTGGGGAGAAGCTCAAAAATTTAGATTTCTATTAAACTTGGAATCTCAAAGAATCTGTCTGCAATGCAGGAGACCCTGGTTCAATTCCTGGGATGGAAATATCCCCTGGAGAAGGGAATGACTACCCACTCCAGTATTCTGGCCTGGAGAATTTCAAGGGATGGCAAAGAATCAGACATGACAGTGAATTTCACTTTCACTTTCATTAATTTTCCAAGCAGTGTGGATACTAAAAGAATCTGTATGAAGTTGCAATTTTAAGTTTCAAAATCTCTGCAAAGTTTCAAGAAGTTCCTCTATGAATTCAAATTTTACCACATGTGTATAACAGTTCATTATAATCATTAAATCACTCTTAAGAAAGTGTCAATTTTTTATCTTTAAATTTTTTTCCTAAAAGTATTTCAAAAAGAAGTAATATTTTAGACTATTTTAAAATCATAGTGACCTTCACTTAAAAGGCGCCATTAATATTCTGTACATATTATTGCTAATATTTTCTCTCTTAGGCCCCATATAATATTAAATATGCTTTATAAATAAATGCTGTGTTACCTGTAACCTTGACACAATCTTACATTTTCTCCTTTCCTTTGAGTCCAAACTTTCTAATGAACTTTGGAGTTACATATCCTCTACTGTTCAAATAACTCCTGAAGAAACAAATAGCTTTGCTGATTAAATAGCCTTAAGCTATTATGACTTTTCAGTTGATTTGTATGTGGGAAATACAGGATTGCTATTGAAAAGTTTCTGTATTCCTTCCTGTTTCCCACCAAGTGTACAATTCAGATCTTATTCTAACTCTACTTCACAGTCTTATCTAGAATATTCTTCCTGTTATGGACAAGCCCATAGGAAATGCACCTCATGTGCTATGGTTGTCGATTTCTAACCCATGATCTTTGTCCCACTAGAAACACGTGAAACAGAAGATGAAGCTTTAACTTTCTTTATTTGGAAGAATATACAAATAACTTTATGTTTCTTTCATCTATAATTAGTATCTTTAATTCAAAATTCCCCCTGACCAATGGGATCATAGATACAGGACATAAGCAAATACTTCAATATTAAGAAATGGTAACCCACTCCAGTACACTTGCCTGGAAAATTCCATAGACAAAGGAGCCTGGTAGGTTATGGTCCATGGGATCACAAAGAGTCAGCCACGACTGAGTAGCTTCACTTACACACTCAATATTGAGAACTACAATCTCAAAATTATGCAACATCTGTGTTAATAGACTTACTTTGTTTCTCCACTCAATACTTATAGGTGATATCTAAACTTTCTTCCATGAATCTTCAGGTTTTGCTTGATAATTTTAACATTTTGGATTTTCAGTTCTGGTCTTCTCTTCCTGTAGTCCCCAGGATACATTTTTGTGTTCACTCAGGTTTATTTCCTCTCTTGTTATTTTTGAGCTACAATACCTGAAGATCCTTCCCAACAATTACTATAATTAGTCCCCTTACCTCCTTTCATGTTTTGCCAGGTTCCATTGTTTTTCAAATTTCTAGTAAAGCAGAGATCATAATAAAGTAGAAACTGACAATAATTCTTATTATTGTTCTGTGGTTCACAATATGAGTAGCATTCACTTTCATTACTAAATTAATAGTTTTCTTCAGAAATTTTATGTCTACCAATACCTAAATATAGCCATGAGTGTCCAGTATGGCTACTCATACTTGGTTGTTCAAACTCTAAGACTTTCAAGAATATTAAATCAAACATTATTTTGGTATATAAAATACACATATACATACATATATATAGATTCATACATTATATGCACATATACACATTTATATATTGCTTTATATAACAGTCTTCAGAAAATGTATGATATGAGTAACATATAAAAATTTTGGTAATCCCATGTAAATGTTATGACCATGGAATAATATTTGACAATGGAGAGCTAAAAATTGTATGTATATTTCTTTGAAATTCCAAAAGTTAATAAATTACACTATATGGGTGCTTCACTTCAAAACAGTTGAATTCAAATAAAATAAACTATATAGTATGGCAATGCACTTCATATAATTTTTCTTCTAAGATAGTTTCTATCTCTGTGGGAGAGAATCATTGAGTTTAAGCACAGAGTAAAGAGTAGCAATGGTATAATCATCCCAGGATGTCAGTAAATAAGAAAAATAAAATAGATTTATGAGAATAAAGTCAGTTTCTAGAATAAAGTGGGAAATGGCAGAAGAGAAATTACTAACCACACAAATTGGAAAACAGACATCAAGAGCTTATCTTCTAATGAATACCCTGGCTATGGGAAAAATTACAAAGAAATTAATCAAAAAGAGTACTGGAAAATTATTGCTGTTTGTAGTGATTAACTGAATTGTTTAATAGCAATGATCTTCAGGATTATCAAAGTTATGATAGCTGTCAAAAATTGAATATATGTATATATATACCATGTGTGTTATGTTGGTATACTCTGAAGGACATCAATCCAGAGAAAATCCTCTCAATATGCTTAAAGAAGAAAATACAGAAACATAAAAACAAGACAATAATTATAAAAATACCAGTTATTATAAAATTTTAAACTATAAAACAATGTATATATGAGTTTTCTGTATAATAATGGCTCAGATATATGGAGTTCTGAGCATAAACCAGGTACCAAAATAATTGATTTACAAATACTGCCTCATTTGATCCTTAGTGAGGCCCTAAGGAATGCTAAGTCTTAGCTTCAATTTCAAGAATACAAAAAAATATTTAGAAAAGGTAATTAAAGTTTTCAAGGCCACAGGTTGAGAAAGAAACACATATAATCCCAGATCAGCTCTTGCCCCTTTAACTTCTATACTAAACAACATAAATGGCATGAGTTGAGCCACTGCTTCTGAATGTTGTAGGACATAAATTTGTTAATGCATCACTGGAAAATTCCTTCAATTTTCTACTTAAATTAAGATGTGCCTAGACAGGAAATTTTCTTCTGGTCAGGTTTTCTTTTCTTTTATATGCTATTTAATCATCACCATTTGTTGAAACACAGAAGCATTTCTAAAGATAAATCAAGAAAAAAAATCCAACACCCACCACCAGTAGCAAGCTACAATGAATCTAACAACAGATTTTTCCACTTAGTCTTAAAGGTCATTTGTGTGCTCACAAAATACAAGTTTAAAAGGTTAGTTTCCATGAAGCTTTAAATAGTGAATCAAAGTTTTGTTTGCATTAGCTTTATTCAGTGTCACTTCCATTCTTCCACCTCACTCTAGGCGTCTTCAGGAAATGGCTGCTTAGCTTTCTTTCAGAAAAAAGCCCAAGGCAAAGTACTAAAGAACTGTTTAAAAATTCATTCTTACTCTAAAGAAGAAAATAGGATATTTGTGTATAGTCTAAGTCCATTTGTAGTTTATTATATCAGTATTGTTGTACAAAAATGTCTGACACCTAGAATATTCAAAAGTTATTAGATCACATTATTGTTCATAGTCTAAAATGCTATGGAACTCAAGATATTTTGCTTATTTTTTTTTTCAAATTGATATAACTGATTTTTCTCATTTCCTATAAAATACTTTTGTTGAATTCAGTAACACACAAGACTATTGACTTCAAATTGCTTTTTCTTTTGCTTTGAATTGAAAATTATGTTATAATTGAGGCAAAATCCTATTTAATATTCGTGATAGCTCTGTGTGCTTTCAGAAGGCCAAAATATATGTTAGTTGTGGTATTGACAATGCCAATTGCATCTCAGCTGTCGAAAATGATATATATGGTCACTGCTTCATCACAAATAAAAATGTGAGATTCCCTAAAGGATAGAACTAGAAATATTCTTAGGAACCCAAATAACTCACAGTTAAGAGACACATAAGAAACTAGCAAGAACTGTTTTAATAATTGCATAGGATGCCTATTTTTACTTTAAAAAATGGATTTATTCTTAATTAAAGGATGAATGCTTTACAATATTGTTTTGTTTTCTGCCATCCATTGACATGAATTAGCCATAGGTATACATATGTCTACTCCCTTGTGAATCTCCCTCGCACCTCTTACCTTTTCCACCCTTCTAGGTTGTTACAGAGACCTGGTTTGAGTTCCCTGAATCATACAGCAAGTTTCCATTGGCTATCTATTTTAGATATGGTAATGTATATGCTTCCATCTACTCTCTCCATTCATTCCATCCTCTCCTTCCTCCCCCCTACCCCACCCATGTCCATAAATCTGTTCTCTATATCTGGGTCTCTGTTGCTGCCCTGCCAATAGGTTCTTGGTTGCCTGTTTTTATATATCAACTGTTTGCAAAGAAACATGTGATAAAAATATTGAAAGCACAGAGCAGGATTAAAAATCTTTAGCAAAGAAGAAACAGTGGAAAATAGGATGTGCACCCAAGTGAATTTAAGAGGCTAGAACAGAAAGGTTAGTCACTTGTCCTCTATGACACACTTGGAAAAAAATAAAACAGCAATTTTTAATAAAGAATGGCATGAACAACTCTGCAAAGCTATATGTGGACATCTCAGGACTAGGAAATAGCACAGTTCTGAACAACATCTTCAGGGAGTATGTCTGAGAAAATGCTATTCACAAAAAGATTAACTCATAGGTACTCTTTCCTAAAATGTGGTATAAACTTGGATTCAGTATCGTGTAATTTCTCAAGGAATGAGGTAAAATACATTTAGTTCAAAAAATATGCTCCACTCATTCAATCACCACATAAAACATGGTGGCCTATGTAAGGAGTGAATTCACAGTCCTTTCAGACTCATAATTCTGGGTTGATGATGACTTGAATAGAACTATGCAGCATAGATTCCCATTGTTTTATTTCATTAGTTGTACTATTTTCTTTGATAAAAGTGACTTAAAAAGCAAACTGAAGGATAATATCAGAAAGCACATTTCAACTAAACTGCATTTTATTCACCAATCTGCCCATAAAATATGCCTAATTTATAGTATAATATAATAAAAGATAATCACAACATAAATTATTAAATAAATGTAAAATTGACTTGATTACTTAACTGTGGCTCAGATGGTAAAGAATCTACCTGCAATGCAGAAGACTCAGATTTGATTCCCATGTCAGGAAGATCCCCTGGAGAAGGGAATGACAACCCACTCCAGTATTCTTGCCTGGAGAATCCCATGGACAGAGGAGCCTAGTGGGCAACAGTCCACGGGGTTGCAAAGGTTTGGACATGACTGATAAGATATAGATCATTGATCACAGTTGTCTCAACAGATATCTGGTATAACATGAAGCTGTAGACTAAGATTCAAAGTTAACACTGAAGGATGCTTATCGTGCAGATTCATCCCCTTGCAGAGTTACAATAGTGCACTCTCTACTTGCCTAAATCCTAAGTTTATCAGACTCTTTTGGTTCTGATAAAAGGGCTTGTAGTTTTCTCAACCAAACCGATTTACTTTACTCCTGAGACAGGCTAGATTTGTCAGTTACTCTTTGCTTTTACTTTTTAACTGTGAAAAATAGCTTGAATTTTTACAGTAGGCATGCAAACCAACTTAATGTGATCATTTATATCAAAAGTTTATAATGCCCAGGCACTTGTCACCTATACAACCACAAATAGACAAGTAGGGGAGTGGCTGTTGCCAAGTAAGAGTTAAAAGAAAACTAGAGATTTCTATTATAATTTTCCACTTCATAAAGCATACACATTATGCATCTTCTTTTTCATTTGTCATTCAACTATTCATTACATTTCAAAGGAAATAAACATCTCTGAAATTTTCAATATCTTTGTTTTGTGCTTCTCCAAGATCAGTTAAAGAGGAACTGAGTGAACATTTTAGTTTAGATGATAATAGTTTAAATTCGTAATATAATATGCATGCTAAAGGAACCAAAGAAAACTTTGAGACAATCTCAAAGTATGTAAAATTGCAAATATACAGCAAATATATGAAATGAATAACAACCTAGTGACAGAATTGGGTCAATTCAGAGTGACTTAAAATAAAAACTATCAAATCCCACTGATGTTTTGAATAGCACCAGATATTCAGAATTAAAATAGATTTGCTTTCTTCAGGGCTTCATTGTTCATAAGATAGAAGGGATACTGAACTCTGCTATTAAATGCCTTCATATCACGGGGGCGGGGGGAGAAAACATTCAAAAAAGAGTAAAAAAATGCGTATGGTAGGATTCATGCATGTACATATAAAGGAGATTTTGGTCCTCCTTCAAGCCTCTCCATCGCCTAATGCCCCACAGAATAAAAGGGCTCTACTATTTTTTATCTTTGATCATTGCTGCCCTTACTTATCTCTGTGGAGCAAGAATTTTTGCTATATCACCAGAGTTAGTCTTCAGCTTTTATATTTCCCCTTTTTAATATAAAAATTTATAGTGGCAGTAAATGTACGGAGTGGGCAGTACATATCTGGGCAATTGAAGAAGTAGAAACAGAACTGTAAATGATTGGATAGAGAGGGCTGCCTTAGTAACAACTTAGGAAAATTAGTACAAGCTTATATGTTCAAAATACTTCAATCTAGGATTTAGCAGTACATGAATCCAGAACTTCTGTACGTACAAACTGAATTTAGAAAAGGCAGAGGAAACAGAGATCAAATTACATTTATTGGATCCTAGAGAAAGCAAGGGAACTCCAGGAAAAACAAACAAACAACATTTACTTCTGTTTCATTGACTATGATAAAGCCTTTGTTGTATGGATCACAGTAAACTGTGGAAAATTCTTAAAGAGATGGGAATATCAGATCACCTTACCTGTTCCCTGAGAAACCTATATGCGGGTCAAGAAGTAACAATTAGAACTTAACAAGGAACAAATGATAGATTCAAAATTGGGAAAGGATTATGACAAAGCTGTACATTGGCATCCTGTTTATTTAACTTATATACAGAGTACATCATGCAAAATGTTGGGTTGGATGAATCCTAAATTGGAATCAAGACTACCAAGAGAAATATCAACAACCTCAGAAAAACAAGTGATACCACTCTAATAGCAGAAAGTTAAGAGGAACTAAAGAGCCTCTAGATGAGGGTGAAAGAGGAGAGTGAAAAATCTGGCTTAAAACTCAATTTAAAAACTAAGATCATGGCATCCAGTTCCATCACCAGTTCATCCCCTTCACAAATAGAAGGGGAAACAGTGGAAGCAGTGACAGATTTTATTTTTTTGGACTCCAAAATCATCGCTGATGGTCACTGCAGCCATGACATTAAAAGACATTTGCCCCTTGGAAGGAGTTAATGACAAAATTGGACATCATATTAAAAAGCAGAGACATCATTTTGCCGATAATGCTCTATATACTCAAAGCTATGATTTTTCCAGTAGTCATGTATGGATGTGAGAATTGGAACATAAAGAAGTCAGAGTGCTGAAGAATTGAGGCTTTCAAATTGTGGTGCAGAAGAAGACTCTCGAGAGTGTCTTGGGCAGCCAGGAGATCAAGCCAGTCAATCCTAAAGGAAATCAACCCTGAATATTCATTGGAAGGACTGATGCTGAAGATCCAATCCTTTGGTCACCTGATGGGAAAAGCTGATTCACTGGAAAAGTCTCTGATGCTTGGAACAGTTAATTGAAGGCAAAATGAGAAGAGGGAGGCAGAGGATGAGATGGTTCCATAGCATCACTGACTCAATGGACATGCATTTGAGCAAACTCTGGGAGACAGTGAAGAAGAGGGATGCTGCTGCAGTCTATGGGGTCACAGAGAGTTGGGTAGGACTTAGTGACTGAACAACAACAAACAACCTTAATTACTCACTTAGAGAGAGATTCTATTTCCAAATACAGTCATATTGGGGATAAAGGCTTCAACACATGAAAATAAGGGGGTAGGGGGGACCAACAGACGTTTAATCCATAATAAGAAATAAAATTTCAAGTGGCCTTGGCAGACACAGTGTAGGAAACACTGCCTATCTAATAACGCAAAACTTGGCAAATGTGTGGATCACAATAAAATGTGGAAAATTCTGAAAGAGATAGGAATACCAGAGCACTTCACCTGCCTCTTGAGAAACCTATATGCAGGTCAGGAAGAAACAGTTAGAACTGGACATGGAACAACAGACTGGTTTCAAATAGGAAAAGGAGTATATCAAGGCTATATATTGTCACTCTGCTTATTTAATTTATATGCAGAGTACATCATGAGAAATGCTGGATTGGAAGAAGCACAAGCTGTTATCAAGATTGCCAGGAGAAATATCAGTAACCTCAGATATGCAGATGACACCATCCTTATGGCAGAAAGTGAAGAAGAACTAAAGAGCCCCTTGATGAAAGTGAAAGAGGATAGTGAAAAAGTTGGCTTAAAGTTCAACATTCAGAAAACGAAGATCATGGCATTCGGTCCCATCACTTCATGGAAAATGCATGGGAAAACAGTGGAAACAGTGACTGACTTGTTTTTTTTTTTCCTGANTACTGGCCAGGTGCTCTGTGGTACCTCTCCCATCATTCTCTCTCTTGAACCCAGCCCTGGTACCCATTCTGCTTTTCAGTTCTCCCCATTCTTCAAGCAAAATAAATCCCAGAGAAGCAAGAAGAAAGAAGACCTTTCACAAGAGAAAGGAGCCACCTACCACATGGATTTCCTGTGCAAGGTATACTTGAAACCTCTTTACCTTCCACACCACAAATTCCATCTTTAGGAACACACCACATTCCCCCAGGCCTGCAATACATCTCAGACAGCACTCTTTTACTGCGATGGGTGGGGAAAGTGAGAGTTTAAACTCCTCACTGAGATCTGGAGACACCACTAGCTTTTATCACTTACAAAGAATTTCCATGCATATTGACATATTAGATCCTCACGAAGACATCAAGAAATAAGTATGATCATCACCAATTTAATAAAAATATAAATGACATCTCTAAGAGATGATTGCTGGACTTCACATCTCTGGATGAAATGGGAATTCAGACCTTGGTCTTTTCACTCTAAACTGTGTGTCCTTTCTACTAACCATAAACATCTAACTTTGGCCACGTGGCATTCATGTTTTCCAGAAAACTGCACAAAGCAGGGCAGCAGAAATCTGGATGTGAAGGTGCCCAGTGGGCAGGATGGTAAGACAACAGGTTTCCAGGGCCCCTTCTCACCTGAGGTCTGTTGACTGGAGGAAGACTCCTAATGCAAGGATCATGGTGTCTTTAGTTTTTTTAGTAATGTCCGACTCTTTGTGACCCTTTGGGCTGTAGCCCACTAGGCTCCTCTGTCTGTGTGATTTCCCAGGCAAGAATATTGGAGTGAGTTGCCATTTCCTCATCCAGGGGATCTTCACAACCCAGGGACTGAACACATGTCTCCTGTGTCTCCTGCATTGCAGGGGGATTCTTTACCCACTGAGCCAAAAGGGCTTTCCTGGCAAAGGTCAAACCTCAGGGTAGTTGGGAAGTTTCTGAAAGATGTATGTGGGGAAGTTTCACCATCTGATAATAATCACAGATCCCATCTTTGAGATTCTGCTTGTTTGTTGTTTCAGCTTAGTGGATGTATTATTATCAATTATCCTGAATGAACCAGACATTGGATTAAAAGGATTTTTGGAGCCCTTGTTTGTGGCCTTCATAAAAAGAGCATTTTTCATTGCTCTCTCCCTTCAAAGCACTTGCAACTTGTTTGGAACTGGAACAACAATGCATAACCCCTGGAGAATAAGAAAGGAATTCCTCCATGTCACAGACATGAACTATACACTGCTTGTGTTCTCAATGCTAAGATTTTGCTAGAAACAGAGAAAAGAATCCCTTTTGGTCCTTCCCTTTGGAGACCAGCATTTCATATTATCACTGTCTATACCTTATTAAAATTTTCAAAATTTCTGAATTGTTACAATTTGGAAATAGCCAAAATCTGAAAGTCTGGGGATTTGAGGCATGCAGCCATCTTACCTCAAAGCTGGATAAACACCAACCCAAACAGCATCTTTGCTATTCAAGTGAAAAGGATGTGGCTGCCTCCCACAGGTGAGGATGAGCTAGCCAGTCCTACTCATTCTGTGGGTCTGGGGTCTTCTCCTTCGTCTTGATCTTCCCCCTTCTCCCTGGCTGGCTCTTGAACATGTTCTTCCCGGATTCTTTGATTCTGTCCACTCCTGGTTCTTACACTGACTTTTAGCTACTCTTGGGCTTGGTTTTCTCCTCTGCCAAAACGTTCCCTTCTGAAATATATTCTGGAGTCTCACTTTTGCTCTTCCTCTTTCTCCAAACACACTCCTCCTGGGGTTTGTTGTGTACTCAGCTGACTTCAGTTATCATGCATGAGCCAACAGCCCCCTATTCCATCTCTCCTAAGACTTTGGGTCCTATATCGGCTCTGTGACTAAGCAGGCCCACACTGAAAGTATCCCAAAGGCACTTCAAATCCCATAGATTCCAAACAGAAAGTCGTCTTTCCTCCTCACAATACCTAGTCCTCTTTCTGTGCTTCCATCTCAGAGGAGAGATACAAGACACAGTGTGGTCCTTACCGAGTCAAAGAAACACCAGATGCAGCACAGTCCTTACGGAGCGTGAATGACTGCACTTCGCTGGCTGCACAGAGCAGACCCTTGAGAGAATGAGGAAGCTGGGCTTGAGGCTCTCTTCTGCAGAATCCCAGGTTTTCACGAGTCGTCATGGTCAGGGTGCTTTCTCTTTAATCGTTTTTATGTTGGGAGGAAAACTGGCTTTAAAAGATTTTATGTCAGTCTATGTGGTTTTCAATCTCCTATTCTATTTTGAAAATATGAGTGTGAGAACAAAACAATAATCGAACAAGAAAATATAAGCTCAACCCTGACCACTTATATACATGAGAACATCCTGTCTAAATGAATGGATAAAAAAGCTGTGGTGTATATATGCCGTGGAATACTTCAGTTCACTTCAGTCGCTCAGTCGTGTCCGACTCTTTGCGACACCATGAATTGCAGCATGCCAGGCCTCCCTGTTCATCACCATCTCTTGGAGTTCACTCAGACTCATGTCCATCGAGTCCGTGATGCCATCCAGCCATCTCATCCTCGGTCGTCCCCTTCTCCTCCTGCCCCTAATCCTTCCCAGCATCAGAGTCTTTTCNCCACAGCGCAAAAGGAAGAATAAAGGAAGGAAAGTCTCTGGGGTTGAGAGGAGAATTTGGTTCAGTTTCGTTGTTTCCTCAGCAGTGTCAGCTTTTTCTGTAACCCTCGATGGTGATGAATCTCAAGGCTTTCTCCGTTTCTGTCACATGACTACACACTAGGATTTAGGAGACTGGAAGCTTCAGGAACCAGATCTAAAAATAGACAAGCTTTCCTTACGAGGCCAAATTCTGCTTTATTTTCATGAGTTTTTGTACATAGTGAATGTGAGTCGCTCAGTGGTGTCTGACTCTTTGGAATCCCGCAGACTGCAGTGCTGAGCCCACCAGGCTTCTCTGTCCATGGACTTCTCCAGGCAAGAATACTGGAGTGGGGTGCCATTTTCCTCCTCCAGGGATCTTCCTGACCCTAGGGATCGAACCTGCATCTCCCGCATTGCAGGCTGATTGTTTTGCCATCTGTGCTTCCATATTCTTGGGTTACTTCTGTAGAGATGTTAACATTTCTGCTTTTCAGGGTTGGAGCAGTGCTATGGAGAGCATGTGGTAAGTTTGGCTGATCCAGTCAGCTAGGCAGGAGCATAAATCTGTGAATGATCTTGAGTGGATACAGGATAGGAGTGGGCACACTAAAATAATTGGGCATCGAATGCTGCTCAGTTCAGTTCAGTCGCTCAGTCGTGTCCGACTCTTTGCGACCCCATGAATCGCAGCACGCCAGGNTTTTCCTGAGCTCCAAAATCACTGTGGATGGTGATTGCAGCCATGAAATTAAAAGACGCTTACTCTTTGAAAGGAAAGTTTTGACCAACCTAGATAACATAATAAAAAGCAGAGACATTACTTTGCCAACAAAGGTCCATCTAGTCAAGGCTATGGTTTTTTCAGTAGTCATGTACGGATATGAGAGTTGGACTATAACGAAAGCTGAGCGTGGAAGAATTGACGCTTTTGAACTGTGGTGTTGGAAAAGACTCTTGCGAGTCCCTTGGACTGCAAGGAGATCCAACCAGTCCATCCTAAAGGAGATCAGTCCTGGGTGTTCATTGGAGGGACTGATGTTGAAGCTGAAACTCCAATACTTTGGCTACCTGATGTGATGAGCTGATTATCATCTGAAAAGACCTTCATGCTGAGAAAGATTGAAGGCAAGAGGAGAAGGGGCTGACAGAGGATGAGATGGTTGGATGGCATCACCGACTCAATGGATATGAATTTGGGTGGACTCCGTGAGTTGGTGATGGACAGGGAGTCCTGGTGTGCTGCAGTTCATGCGGTCGCAAAGAGTCGGACATGACTGAGTGGCTGAACTGAACTGAACTGGCAAATGTACACCTTTCTCTTATTATTATTTCCTGCACATAAAGAGTGTACAACTTGTAGATGTATGGCAAAGCCAATAGAGTATTGTAAAGTAAAATAAACTAAAAAAAAAAAAAAATTAAAATTAAAAAAAAAGAATGTTCCTTAGAATAACCTCTGACAGGATGGTTGCTATTTGTTCCTTGCATATTTTATTTTTTTCAACTTTCTGGTTCTCTACACTGTCTACTAACTTCTTTTGTTGAGAAAGACAAAATTAGAGACTTCAGAGCAGAGAGGAACACAAAGGAGAACTATCTGTTGAATTTATAATACCTTTGTGGGGAATTCAGGAAAATGTCTATAAGAAAATATAAAAACAAAGCAAACATGTTTCATAACAAGGTATAGTGTCCCAGTAATAAAAAACGAGGGGAAAAATACTGTCCAGATTTTAGTCCAAAATTTAATGATCATACCATCTATAGTCTTCTATTTAGTGATGCTGTTAAAGAGTCTTAGTATATTTCATGTCTGTTCTTCCACATCATCACAAATAAAATAAATGCTATTCTTCCTCTAGTTCTACCATGGAATTTGGTTCTAATTAACTAAGTTTTGAATTCTGAATTGTTTGTAAATATCTTCTGTGAATATTTTGTGCTAAATAAAGGGAGGGAGTTATACCCTACTTAAACAATATAGATCATTTTAAAATGGCACATGTTTCTTGACTGTTTGGACTTCTAGTTTGTTACAATTTCTTATATATTTTTCATGTTGCACAGTCCTTATATTCAATTTCTTATGAAGGTTTATGAGCAAAGTTTTCTGTCAAGATTTATTATTTATCACCAAAATAAAGTTAGAAGCTCAGTCTACAGCATCAGATTCTTAGTATGATACTTCACTGTAATGTCTTATGTTCTTCAGATTTTGAAAAACTAATGATATTTAACATAGCTTTTCTTGTCCTATTGTCTGAACATATTTTATTGACTTGGTTATGATATTTTTTTAGCAATATGGTAAAGCAATATGGTGATGACTTTTATATATTTACTAAGTGACAAATTGATCTACTTTAATTATGCATCAAAAAATGAAGGAGGGAAAGTAGGAAGGAAAGCAGAAAGGGAGGAAGAAAACAGCATTGCTTACTATTAAAGAGATTTGTTTTTATTCAAAGCCTAGATTTTAAGAATTGAATTTCAGAAGATGCCATTATCTTGGTGAAATAATGTTATATTAAGCATCTGATATGATTTAAGTTACTACTGGGGCCTCCATATTTTTGTAGAAATGATAGAAGTGCCAGCAATTTTCTGTCTCAAAAAAATAAAAATCAGACAGTCTCCAGAAAACGCCAACTGATTTTCTGACCACTTGTTGAGTGGGCCTTGACCTCTCCTTAAAAATACAGTCAGAATTAGGATTCTTGGACAAATCAAGAATATTTGATATATGTGATATTTGATATATGTGGAAACCTTGACCTCAGATTTTAAAAATCCAGAAAAAAGTAAAAATATGCATAAAAACAAAATTTTCTACATAACTTTAGAAATTAAAATATTCTTGATGCTTATGTGTTCCTCAAGGTACAATATATGTCTGTCTAGAAATAGAGACTTGCAAGAGTAAAAATGTATATCTTTCTTTACTATTTTACATCAAGTTTTTTATAGGGCTGAAAATGATTTTTTACTGTTTCTATTACTTTTTTATATCCACAAACATTAACATATATACACAATGCCAATCTAAACTATGAAACTATCAAAAAACATCCACACACACGTTTGGATCCACTGGAACATTGAAAGTTTTGAAGAATTCTTAGTATAATATTATTATAGCACCAATGTTCCTGGGCAAAACAGTAAAAGCTTTTTTAATAAGTAATTTTAATGAGCTTTGGTCCCTTTCTCACTTTAAATTTATATGTGTTTTTGTGTGTTTTGGATAACAACAACTTCTGCAGATTTTTTTTTTCCAACTCTAAATATCCATTAACTATCTAAGATCCTGAAATGTAGAATAATGTCTGTGTAGAGAAAAGAAAAAAAAAAGAAAGNATGAGCTTTGGTCCCTTTCTCACTTTAAATTTATATGTGTTTTTGTGTGTTTTGGATAACAACAACTTCTGCAGATTTTTTTTTTCCAACTCTAAATATCCATTAACTATCTAAGATCCTGAAATGTAGAATAATGTCTGTGTAGAGAAAAGAAAAAAAAAAAAGAAAGAAAGTGAAATAGAAGAATAAAATGTCTTAGAGATTTATTAGCTAAATTTTCTGCTTTTGTTACATATGTGCAAACTTCCAATTATATGTATTATGAGTTATGAAAGTGCCATTGCATTGTATTTGAAATTTTTGTTGTGCTGTTTTCTGTATTGGACTTACCAACATCAGCAAAAAAGGAGTAGATACTGCTTGAGTTAAAGCTAGTAGAATTGGAACTTTCATTACATGTATGCTATGCTACTAATTTCATGTGTCATAGCAATCAGATCTATTTCTAACTAATTACATGCTAACTTCAATATCATGGAAACGTTTAAACAATTAATTAGTTTTATCCTTTGGATCATAAGTATTTACGATAAAATAAAATGTACTTATCATAAAGTAGATCATTCCTCTAAAACAATTAAAAGTGCTTAAATATTTCACTTAAATATTTTATGATATCTTATGAAAGACATAAAACCTTGCTAAAAGTAGTAGATATTCTCCCTACAAATACATAAGTGTAATGCAAAAAAAAAAAAAACATAAAAATTTAAACATTCTTTTTTAACTTACCTTTCCGTATGTATTTAAATGAAAATTAATAGACAGTTCTTGCAAAAAAGACAAAGGAGTAAGGAAGGATGGGAGGGAGCGAGAAAGAAAAGGAGAAAAAAAAGAAAAAAGGAGGCAAAAGAGATCAGGCCTTAATTTCATCAAATAATTGATGACCCATGAAAGAATAATACATTCAAAGATTCAGGATGTTTACTTTTCCTCAATATTAGTGGTATATTTTATAAATATATAATTATTAAGAAAAAAGTATTTGTATTTTTGCTATAACAGATCTTCATGAAGAAAAGTTTTTATTTTCCCCAATTTTTTTCACTTAAAATCTTTTATTCTTTCAAGAAAACAAGTATTAGGTTGTGAACAGTTTAGTATTTAATTATTTGGCCTATAATCAGATGTTTATAGATGAAATATCTTTTTATACACCCATCTACTTAGCATACATAGTCCCACTACCAGTCCAACTAACAAATATTCATGGTAAAAACATATTATCAATGCTATCACAGCCTTCTCACAAGAAATTCATCTCAAGACAGGACATAATATTCCTTTCTTTTCTAATTCTAGTAAAGTTCTATGGGAAGGGATGAGAAATACACTGCAACTTAAAATAAAGCACAACTTCACTTACAGTTCAAGAAATAAGTATTTGACATGCCATTGATATATAAATGATATCACAAATTGCAAAGGAATAGTTTCATCTATCAACTTAGGCTACAATACTCATGTATTTTAAACACCAGTCTAGATGTTGCTGTGAAGTTTTGACTTTGAGTAAAGCAGATCACCCTTCATAAAGTAGATAGATCTCATTCAATCAGCTGAAAAGAATGGGGTGCTTTGAAAAAGAGGCAATTCCACCTCCAGACTGCCTTCAGACTTGAGCTGAAACATCTACCCTTCCAGTGGTCTCCACTCTGCACCCTTACCCCTGACAATTTTGCATTTTCCAGTTTCCATATTCCTGTGAGATAGTTCCTTAAAATGTCTTTTTATGTATACATACACACCTCCTATCAATTCTGTTTCTCTGAAGAACTCCAATACATAAATACTCTTGCATATTATGCCCAATAAATGCATCTGGTAGATCAAAGGTCAGCCAATTCAAAATATAATAAAATAATCACATGATTAGATAAGCATTGCAAATGATAAATTCAAAAATACTCCCATGATTATTCTTCATGTCAGTTATGTATTTTACAGCTTAAATATTTTCAGATACTCTTCTATATTAAAAGGTTGTATAGTATTTATTTTTTCATGTGACACAACATCCATAAGCTTTGCTAAATAAGAATATACATAAAAAATAAATATTTAGCTATAGATACTCAACAAAATAAACAACAATGCATGGGTTTCTTTGAGGTATAAGAATACCAACAGATACATTTACAACTTCATAACTAATTAAAAACTATAAAAAATTTTCTCTTTGTATTTCAAAATGTATTATGGTTATTTATGTATGAAGAATTGCAAAACTTATTTAGTATTAACTATCAGTAAGTGAAATGTATTTGTAGCTATTAAATATGAAAAAATTTAAAATTATGTTTCATACCAGTTACCCAGTCAATCACAATATTGTAGAAAGATGTATCTCTCTTACTACTTAAGGCATAAAAATTATTAATATTAAAGAATAAAGAACAATTTTTAAAAATTGTCTTTCTTACTACTACTATAGCAATTTAACATGACTTACAATATATATATAACCAAATATGTTGGAAGAAAAAATAATTCAAAAGACGTTCTTGAAAGTGCCTAATGAGTAAGATAATTTAAAAGTACTTATAAACTAAAAGTGCTATAGCATGAACGGTGATTAACATAATAAAGTCATTTTTGCTTTTTAATAAAATTTCTACCATTGTGAGATATAATTCATGTAAAAGAAGTTTGAAGATGCATTCTTTCAGTAGAGAGAGAGGGAAAGAGACTAATAATTTATACAAAGAATTTCCTCTTTAATATTCATGTCATAAGTCTTCCCTTTACTTTCACTCTAAGAAAGTTAAGATAGTTGTTCCTGTATTAAACCTTAATTTAGAAACCAAACAACTGATTGAACATTTTCAACTACCTTATTTCATCATTGCCTCTAGCAAAGACTGCTAGCAACATAATTTGTATTATAATAAGGGAAGACACACACACACAGCATAGGAACAATTGTTGGGCACGCGAGCAAGAGGGTATTAGAAACGCCTCATTATAGGTTTTAGACTTGTGTCTGCGATTTTAGGGAGAGTTTAAGCGGTGGGGCCTTGCTCTTGGATTGGATTGGTTTTACTGTTACTAAGTGGAGGTGATTTTTGTGATTGTGTATCCTTTTATTTAGGAAGATGGAAGACTAGTATGAAGGTAAAACCATAGGATGTAAAGAGGCAGTTGTCATTCTTTTTAGTCAGAATAGGGAAATATTTGTTCATTTTTATAGTTTGGACAATGTTTATTTTCTGTATTCAGACCTGAGTGCAAAGTGGTCTTGTTTTTATTTTGAACAATTTCTGTCAGAATGACTTCACTGTTGTTGACATTCTATGGAATTCTTTATGATCAACAGAAGAACAAGACCTAGTTGTCAGGTTCCAGATGTCAAAGATTGCTTTTACATTTCTTACTACTCTGCACAAAATTTCTCTTAAAATATTTTATGTATTTTTCTCCTTTGTCAGTCTCCTTATTTATTTTCTGCTTTTAATCTTACCCTTCTCATCTAGTATTTATAGTGATTTAAAAACAAACAAACAAACAAGAAAACACAAAACACAAAACACATAACCCTGTAATGGCAGAAAGTGAGGAGGAACTAAAGAGCCTCTTGATGAGGGTGAAAGAGGAGAGTGAACAAGTCAGTTTAAGGCTCAATATTTTAACAATAACAACAAACCCTAAGAACATGGCATCCAGTCCCAACACTTCATGGAAAACAGAAGGGGAAAAAGTGGAAGTAGTGACAAATGTCTCTAAAATCACTGCAGATGATGTCTGCAGCCAAGAAATTAGAAGACAATTGTTTTTTGGAAAGAAAGCTGTGACAAATTTAGACAGTGTATTAAAAAGCAAAGACATCACTTTGCTACCAAAGGTTCATATAGTCAAAGCTATGGTCTTTCCAGTATTCATGTACAGGTGTGAGAGTTGGACCATATAGAAGGCTGAGTGCTGAAGAACTGATGCTTTTGAACTGTGGTGTTGCAGACTCTTGACAGTCCCTTGGATAGCAAGGAGACAAACCAGTCAATCATAAAGGAAATTAACCCTGAATATTCACTGCAAGGACTGATACTGAATCTGAAACTCCAATACTTTGGCTACCTGGTGCGAAGAGCTGACTCATTGGAAAAGACCCTGATTCTATGAAAGATTGAAGACAGAAGGAGAAGTGGGCAACAGAGGATGAGATGGTTGAGTGTCATCACTGATTCAATGGACATGAACTTGGGCAAACTCTGGGAGGCGGTGAGGGACAAGGAGGCCTGGATACAATATTTCATGGCATGGTTCTGCCTTCAGAGCAAAGGCTAATCTCATTAACAAGGGTTAAAAGAGTCCTTAGTATCTTGGTTCAGTCTGTTTATACACAGATTTGGAAGAAGGAAAGCTGGAAATGCTCTGTGTCATTAGCCTGACTGAACCAACACTCTTGTATGGAAAGCAGGCATTTACTCATTTTATGAAAAGAATGAAACAAATACAGGCTCTTTCCAAACAGACTGTTACTCCTAAAACTGTCCAGCCTGTGAGAGCTCCAATATAAATAAGGAGGACCTATGTATGCATACATGCATGCATACACAGTATTACCTCATGCTCCAACTGTAATTATTTTATTTCTGCTAATGCGGCATTCTTTCTTTTGCCTCATTGAATTAGCTCATGATTACTTTGGATTAGAATACTTCACTGTTGTTACCTTGTTTTATTGTTCCACCCCTTCTCCATGCTCTGTAGATATTCTGATTCATCATTCGTAGCTCAGTTTAGAAATCACTCTCTTCTATTTGTAGAAGGAAGAATTACCATTACAGCCTTCTCTCCCTAATTAATTTGGAAGCTTATTGAGAGTCCATAACATTTATTCCTTTGCATTTTCAGTATCCAGAACAGCATTACATTTGTAGTAGGTGTACTTAATAAAGCTAGCTAAAGTTAACTAAATTAATATTAGTAAGAAGTTAGAATTTTTTAGTGTGAAATTATTTTCACATTTTTTCTAACCTATGGTTAACACATTTCAAGGAGGGATATACAATAATTTCACTTTTAATTTCCTGACTTTATCTGTTAAGTATAATACTGAAACAGATTATATTATAACTGAGTATTAGTCTGCTTTTGCTTTCATCAATCGTCATTAACCTTTTATATTTTTCTGAGTTTATGATAATCAGGGATCATGGCTCTTTTATTTTGCTCACATCAATTTCCTCTCTGTTTGAAACATAAATATGTAAACCTATACTATAAAAAGGGGACATTTAGAAGGTAAAATGTCAGAAATTTCTCCCTTCAGAAGTGTTGTCTGAATATAAAGGAGATATATATAAAGTATAAATATTTCTCTTTTTTTGGTCACTGCAAACATTATCCAAAATTTGAAACATAAATAGAACAATATTTTTTGTCACACTTTCTTTCTAGTTTTTATTTTTGATGAGAATATTATTTTTTCTAACTACATTCAGCAATAGCCAATATAAAATTAGCCTGCTTTCCACACACAAAAAAATCAATCAACACAAAGAGATTGATCTTTCTAGTAAAAGTAGAGACAACAGTATAATTTCTACCCTTTAGTTTTGCTTTGTTAAAATCACGATTATTACAAGGAGAGTGACAGTGAATTTCAAAAACTTTTTAAGCTTTCAGAAAATTATAGGGGAAAAAAGCCAAGTTTTTTGTTCTTAACAATAGCAACACAGACTTTGCTATTGTCCCTCAACAAAAAAATGGACTTAAACAGAAATGAAAGAAATATAGTCATTGTTTGTTAAGTAAATTTAATACACAGTATTTATGTGGAATAAAGGTTGTCAAGCAAAATCACAGTACATATATACTTCAATATTTTATTTATGTCCATTCATATATGTATGTGTGGACAGTCTTGTGGGACTGTATCATAAACCTGTGGAATCAGGTGCTTACTTCAAAGAGACAGTGTTATAATTGATTTGAATTCCTAGATACCTTGCTGGTTTCCACAAATTGTTTTCTGAAGTGGGAAGCCCCTTCTCCTAACACACCCATGTTGGTATAGCATCCAGGAACCCAAGTTAGGGTTTGAAAACAACACGCTTTTCACCTGAAAATAAACAAAGTATATGTGAGAGAAATTTCCTAATGCCAAATATTTATGTTGTCCTAGACATCAGTGTATATATTTTACAGTAGGAAGAAGAACATTAGTTAATCCAGAAAGGTATGAGGTGGACATTTACTAAGATACTTTCTACTGTTTCGATGCATGTAAGGAAAAGTAGTTAAATTACTTAGAACAAAAAAGAAGTAAAAGTTGCTCAGCCATGTCCAACTGTTTGCGACCTCATGGCTTGTAGCCTGCCAGGCTCCTCTGTTCATGGAATTCTCCAGGCAAGAATACTGGAGTGGGTAGCCATTCCCTTCTCCAGGGGATCTTCCAAACCCAGGGACTGAACCCAGGTCTCCAGCATTGCAGGCAGATTCTTTACCATCTGAGCCACCAGGCTATTTTCAAATCTCTTCAAACTTTTTGCACATTCTATGAATAAAAAAGATGTATTAGAATATACAAATTAATAATTCTTACTATATATTGCTTTAAGCAGATATCCTAAGGATTTCCATATAATCTCTTCATGTGAAACAATATATAACACTTTTAAATGTGTGCTGAACTGAATATTTTATAGAGTTAATATAAAAAAATCCCAGCTCATTAAAGAATATAAGAGTTTTTTTTTTTTATCTATTTCACAAGAAGTTCTGGTATCTACCAAAAGAAATTCTAAAGTTTAAAACATGATGACTATTAAAATAATACTTTATTATTAAGTTGATCAACAAAAACACTGGCTGACACTAATATTCAAGCAATAGATTTCTCATTCTTGAATTGATGTATGCACAACTTTGTGTTTTGTCTTTTACATGCACCCTATACTTTTTACTGTAATTCAATAAATGGCAGGAGCATGTCTCATTCATCATTGTATACTCATTGCAAAGACTACAGTCGGACATATAGTAGGCATTTGTTATACATTTGTTGAATAGCTGGAATAGTCAACCAATTAACACATATCAAAGACTCTAGAAATTCCTTTTGAAGTGTAAAAGTTTGCAAGTTTGGAAAAGAGAGATTGTAATCTGTTTCCTTTGACTTTGTTACCTTACTTACCTTCTTGCTTCAGATCATTTTTAGCACATTGCTTGTCACACTTATCTCAGTTTCTTCTACAAAATGAAGTGTTGGGCTAGGTGATATTTACAAATATTTATGTCTCCAACATTCCACAGCACAAAATTTATAGCATCATTCTTTCAACATTAAAAACTTGGATATATGCAATTTACTGGGGTTCGTTTGTTTATTGATTTTTATCTTAGTTTTGGTTTCCTTTTGAGAGAGTCTTAGAACATGGGATCCTCTGTGCGCTGTTGGTTTCTCCCAGTCCTACTGTACAATGAAGAATTCAACAAGAACCTTAAAAGCTAAGAGAACTGGATGTGCAATGTGGAATCTCAATATCCTAGGAAAAAAAGAGGAGTTCTTAACAGGAGAATCAATAAGGAAGAAAAAAGTGTAAAAAATTATGAATACAGTCCCAGGCAGAGGAATCATAGTGGCTTACACAAAGAAACATCACTGACCACATTAATCAACTGGGAAAGGTTCAGAGAAAAGACTTCGTGATTCTCATAATAAAGGTAGAAGAAGTTCAGAAAAGGTTTTAAGAAAATACTCTGAGGTTGGGTGATCTCCCAGAGGGCATAAGACAGCCAAATGTGAAAATGTTCATAAAAAAAGAGAAAAAGAAAACAGAATGAAAGCACTCTCAACTGCATACTGACTCAACCTACTACCTTGGAAGTTTCCTTGGAAAACTTTAAACATGTTTAAATAGTTAAATAGAGGGAAAGTGCCATTTTATTAAGATAAGTCCTCAGGCTGGTGAGGGTGGGGAGTTGGGTCAACTATTGAGGCTGAGAAAGTCTCTAAAAGCTATAATAAGATTTATTTCATAATTAGAACTACATAGTAATACTCTATAGGATTGAAAGGCAAACCACACTCTTGAAATTCCAAAATACTAAGAAGGTCACTATAAATTAATAAACATTGTACTTCTTTTCCAGGCTTAATAATGCTTTAAAATTCATGGAACCTAAAAAAAAAAAAAAAAAAAGGAAAACTAAACTAGCAAGCAAAACTTGATTTTGTGACACTAACAGAACAAAATATAAAACACAATTGAAATATCTAAATTGCATTATCCATTTATATAAAAAAATACAGACTGGGAACCACTAGGGAATGTATAAAAACAGATCTATTTTAACATAGGTGGATAAAAACAGACTTTATTTTTTGGGGCTCCAAAATCACTGCAGATGGTGACTGTAGCCATGAAATTAAAAGATGGTTAATCCTTGGAAGAAGAGCTATGACCAACCTAGACAGTATATTAAAAAAACAGAGACATTACTTTGTCAACAAAGGTCCATCTAGTCAAAGCCATAGTTTTTCCAGTAGTCATGTATGGATGTGATAGTTGAACTATAAAGGAAGCTGAGCACTGACGAATTGATGCTTTTGAACTGTGGTGTTGGAGAAGACTCTTGAGAGTACCTTGGACAGCCAGGAGATCCAACTAGTAATCCTAAAGGAAATCAGTCATGAATATTCATTGCAAGGACTGATGTTGAAGCTGAAACTCCAATATTTTGGCCACCTGATGTGAAGAACTGACTCATTGCAAAAGACCCTTTTGCTGGGAAAGATTGAAGGTGGGAGGAGAAGGGGATGGCAGAGGATGAGAAGGTTGGATGGCATCATCAACTCGACAGACATGAGTTTGAGTAAGCACTGGGAGTTGGTGATGGACAAGGAAGCCTGGCATACTCAGTCCATGGGTCTGAAAGAGTTGGACATAGCTAAACAACTGAACTGAACTAAAAGATAGACATGCAGAGATAAGAGAAGATTAATAAAACCCAAAGTTGTCTGCCTTACTTTAAAAAGTATACAATAATGCATCCCTTCGCTAAATTTACAGACTTACCACTGAAAAGTTGAAAGGCTTCACTGGTGGCGCAGTGTGAAGAATCCACCTGCCAATGCAGGAGACATGGGTTCAATCCTTGATCCAGGAAGATCCCACATGTCATGGAGCAACTGAGCCCATGTGCCAGTACCTTGAATCTGTGCTCTAGAGGCCAGGAGCCTCAACTACTGAGACTGTGCCTACCACAACTACTGAAACCCATGCACCCTAGAGCCCGTGCCCCTACTCTGCAACAGAAGAAGCCATCACAATGAAAAGCCTGCAACGAGGGTAAGCCCCGCTCGCAACAACTAGAGAAAAGCACACACAGCAATGAAGACCCAGTGCCATCAATAATAAACATTAAAAAGTTGAAAAAGATTTACACTTGGCATCAAAAAAGAATGTGTGAGTGTGTATGTGTGAGAGAGAGAGAAGGGGAGAAGTAATGTAAGAGATTTCCTATAAATAAAAATCTATACTTCAAAAGGGATACTAAGAGTATAAAATTTAAAAAGTGTTCCTATACTCTCCCAAACTGATCTTACAAGCATAATTCAATATTTTAAGTGTGGCCAATTTAAATTTACAGCTTATCTAGTCCATAAGTAGTGTTTTGTCATGAATATTCAATAAAAAATTAAGGTAATATGTTTTATAGTCAGTTCAGTTCAGTTCAGTCACTCAGTTGTGTCCGACTCTGCAACCCCATGAATCTCAACACAACAGGCCTCCCTGTCCATCGCCAACTCACGGAGTTCCCCAAACCCATGTCTATTGAGTCAGTGATGCCATCCAACCATCTTATCCTCTGTCGTCTCCTTCTTCTGCCCTCAATCTTTCCCAGCATCAGGGCCTTTTCAAATGAGTCAGCTCTTCGCATCAGGTGACCAAAGTACTGGAGTTCCGATTTCAACATCAGTCCTTCCAATGAACACCCAGGACTGATCTTCTTTAGGATGGACTGGTTGGATCTCCTTGCAGTTCAAGGAACTCTCAAGAGTCTTCTCCAACACCACAGTTCAAAAGCATCAATTCTTTGGAGCTCAGCTTTCTTTATAGTACAACTCTCACATCCATACATGACCATTGGAAAAACCATGGCCTTGACTAGACGGACGTTTTTGGCAAAGTAATATCTCTGCTTTTTATTTATTTATTTAATATACTGTCTAGGTTGGTCATAAATTTCCTTCCAAGGAGTCTTTTAATTTCATAGCTGCAATGAAAATTTGCAGTGATCTCGGAGCCCAGAAAAATAAAGTCAGCCACTGTTTCTACTGTTCCACTATCTATTTACCATGAAGTGATGGGACTGGATGCCATGATCTTAGTTTTGTGAATGTTGAGCTTCAAGCCAACTTTTACAATATCCTCTTTCACTTTCATCAAAGGGCTCTTTAGTTCTTCTTCAATTTCTGCCATAACGGTGTGTCATCTGCATATCTGAGGTCATTGATATTTCTCCTGGCAATCTTGATAACAGTTTGTGCTTCTTCCAGCCTAGCATTTCTCATGATGTACTCTTCATATAAGTTAAATAAACAGGGTGACAATATACAGCCTTGACATACTCCTTTTCCTATTTGGAACCAGTCTGTTTTCAGTAAGAGTTACTCTTTATTTTGCAATGGAATTGAGTTTAGAGTATTAACTCCTGTAAACCTTAAAAACTGCTATTTTCCACAATGAAATAAATATTAAGTTGCATAGATTCCACATTTAATCCTGTAAATGTTATACAAAGTAAAAATGACTGAATCTTGATACATGACTCTAATTATAAACAGTTTGAACACCCTTTAGATTTGAAAAAGGGAAAATTATACACATTCATTTACATTATATAAAGGATGGCTACCAGAATTAACTCACTGAGGTACAATTAAGTTGTCTTCAGATAAAATGAAGATAAGAATTATAAAAGAAATAATAAATTGACCTATGGCTTTTACTCCACATGAACAGTTAGCTATGAGGTTTCATGAAGATGCTAAGAACTCTCAAACTACAATTCATTTTAATCGAGAGAAATAATGCAGTATAATGCATTTTTAGAAGGCAGCAGTAAAAAATAAACAAATGATATTCCAATTGAACTTGGACTTATTGTTTTATGTTTTTAAGAGGATTATAGGAGTCTATACCCATATACTTGGTGGATATATATTTTTAAGTTGAGATACATGCTGAGTAGCTGAAGAACAAAAATAAGGTTTTATTCTTGAACCTTGTATCTTTTCTTGAAGCAAATCATCACAGTTCCTACAGAGTGATTTTTAATATAGCTAAGTAATGAACACTTCTTTTATTGTTGTTCATTAAATAATTTTCAGGTGTCATTTTTTAAAGACCAATTTATTTTGCATAATTCTTTTACCAATAGCTATATGATAACCAGGGCTTCCCAGGGGGCACTAGTAGTAAAAAATTTGCCTGCCTGCCAGTGCAGGAGACAAAAATGACTTGGGTTGGAACCCTGGGTTGGAAAGATCCCCTGGAGTAGGAAATGGCACCCCACTCCCGTATTTCTTACCTGCAAAATTCCATAGGCAGTCGGATGAGCTAAAGTCCACAGGAGTCCACAAAGATTCAGATTTGACTGAGTGACTAAACATATGATAAAAACAAGGCACAGTTTCCTGCCATATTTAATATTTAGCTGAACAAAATAACCAAATAAATGTTGCCTAAATCATTTTACTTAAGGAATTATTAGTATTATTTTTTGTTCCAAATAATATAGTACATATATAATAACCAAATATAGAAGAAATACTGATAATTTATTGCTTTTTAGATTGCAGTGAAGTTAGGTTACCTCATTTAATGATTCCAGGGAACCTCTTCAGAGTGCATGCCAGCTATGTTCTCGCTAAAGTAACTGCCTATCTCTAACCGGTATTGAATATATTTTCTGTAAGTAATATTTTGCCACTACTTCCCATAATTCAATAAATAATATCTCTATAAGAATTTTTTTCTTTTTGATTTCTGTGTTAAATTGCTACTCATCTGTGCATTTTCAGCTTCAATAAAGATCATTATATTTGCCTATCAAATAAAAATATACATAAATACTTGATTATTCATAAAGCAGCTAAAATCATTTAACCTAGACAATAATGCAAGAACAATTTTACTAGAGATCTAAGTTTTTGCAGTTTCTCCTTTGAGATTATGCTTGTTGAAATAATAAAAAGGAAATAAGGGGTTGAGGAGAAGTAAATCACAGTTAAATAGGAAAATATCTTGTGATGACTAGATTGAGACAGTGTTTAGGCTTTTGCATTTACATAGTGCATATGCTCTTTTCTCTCCTCCTCCTCCTTTCCTCCCTTTGTTTGCTCTCCTTTTCCCTTCTATACTTTCCCTTACCCTTTTCTCTACCTCATCTGTCATACTCTCTCTCCCTCCAACCCATCCATCCATCCAACCATTCAAACATCCGTCCATCAATCCATCAATCCATCCATTCATCCTCGTATGCATGTATGTATGTGTGCTGCTAAGTCACTTCCGTCGTGTCCAACTCTGCAACCCCATAGATGGCAGCCCACCAGGCTCCCCCGTCCTTGGGATTCTTCAGTCAAAAACACTGGAGTGGGTTGCCATTTCCTCCTGTAATGCATGAAGGTGAAAAGAGAAAGTGAAGTCGCTCAGTCATGTCTGACTCTTAGCGACCCCATGGACTGCAGCCTACCAGGCTCCTCTGTCCATGGGATTTTTCAGGCAAGAGTACTGGAGTGGGTTGCCTTTGCCTTCTCTGGTATGTCTGTGTGTGTATATATATATAAATACACACACACACACACACATAAATTCACCATCTAACATATATCTGGAAGTTATTATTTCAGTAGAACACAATGAAAAAGTTTGGTTAATAAAACTGATTTCCAATTTAAGCCACAAATTTGCTTCGATATGAGGCTTCACTTTGGAAGCTGTCAAAATTATGCATCAGTTAGTGTTTATTATTAGTTAGTAGTTTATTTTTAAGAAAGAATTTTTTAATAAAATATATACATGCCTCAAACCATGGCCACACTTAAAATTTAACAATAATTCTAATATCAAAATAACCTGTCAGTGTTTGCATTCCCCAATTTTCTTATGCCTTATAATTACTTTTATGATTTGTTTTGATTAGGAACCACAACAAGAAAAGCTGGTAACTACCTATTTATATTTCTTTCAAATTCTATTAATTTATAATTTTCCCTACCTTTATATTGATTATTTCACAATGTTTTAAAAGAAACTGGGCATTTAATCTTGTTTTATGATTTTACTTAGTATCTCCATGCAGTGTCATTGAAGATATTGCTATGTCACCTGTACATTCCTTAAACTGAATGTTAATTCTAGAATCTTAATCTGATACTGTTTTGTCTGTCTATTTGTTTTTTCCAAGAAGACTTCATAGGTGGTGTAGTCTTCCATTATGAAACACATAAAAGATAATCATTATTTTTTCTATTCCATAATGAATGATAAACTTAGTTACCCAATTCCGTTATTTAAGTATAGATTGCAAAATGTTGAGATTCTATCAGTCCGTCTTCACATTTTGCTGGAATACAACACAGAGCACTTTCCCCTTAAAATGCATTTGCTACTCTGAGGCAGAGTTTGTCCCTGGCAGACAGATTAAAAGTTTATTTCTCTTCATTTGACAATATTCAGAAAATGGAGTTGCTTTCCAGAATCATTCAAAGGTGACCTATGTGATATTAGTATACATTTTTGAGTAACACAATATTCTGGGTTCAAATTATTTAATATGTT
This sequence comes from Neotragus pygmaeus, assembly GCA_006410875.1. Taxonomy (NCBI): domain Eukaryota; kingdom Metazoa; phylum Chordata; class Mammalia; order Artiodactyla; family Bovidae; genus Neotragus; species Neotragus pygmaeus. Next base: position 539,317 of record SJYV01027896.1, read on the forward strand.
TCAACATTTCACAATTATCATGCTTACTGATGCTCAAAATTATCCTATCTTTGGCCAATGAGAGCAAATTCAGGACAGCTTCTACATCTTCTTGTCATGACCTCTAATCTTTAAAAGTTTCCTGCTTTCGTGGTATGACAAAATACTTGTTATTCCTTGTCACAGAATTGGAATCAGTCATTTCTCCTCTTTTATATTAGTGAAAATGCCATGGAGACCATAATCTGTCAATAGTGATATTCATTGGTTATTGTATCTTTTCCTTTTCAAATGATAAAGCCATAAAGTATACATACACATGTGTATTAATAAGAAATAAATTATGTGTTCATTTTGATATTCCCAGATCATATGTAGGAGTCGGCATTTTTACTTTGATTTTATATTACTTTTTCTTAATCTTACAAATTTGATTAATAATTACAGTCTCATAATTAATACTTGCTTTATCCTGCAGGCCATTTCAGAATAAAAATACCAATAGTACTATCAGCAATTGAATAGTGAAGTTTTAATTTTTTTCCTTGTGGTTCTTTTTCTCTTTAAGACATAGCCCGTCAGTCAGATGACTATATTGTAAAATCAATTAATATATTTGTGCTGTTTGAACTATGCAAATGGCTTCATATAGATATATTTATTTGTTTTACCTGTCATGTTTTCAGATATGCTTTTTTAATATAACTTTGCTTTATAATTATAAAAACATGTCTATACATTCAAAGCTAATTGTACAAAACAGAGAATTGTAACTTTACTTCATATGCTCTCTGCCCTGTTCTCTGTCTACATATATATACATACATAGGCAACCATACTATTTTATTGGTTTATTTCATGTTTGTGTACATTTTAATATAAAATATATGCACACATTCATGTATGTATAATCCATTCTTCCTTATATAAACGGAAGCATATTATTCACAATATTTCCCAACTTATTTTTTACTTAAGCATATATCCAAGAGTTAGGATCAACAGAATAGAAAATCTTAGAGCAAATATCCCTGGACTAAAAATTTAGTACTTTTAGTATCAAAGTAAATGAAAACTGGTAAGTGGAAACTAAGAGAGTGAATGAAAACTGGCAAGTGAAAACTATGACCTCTAGCCTCTCCAGAGGTCTAACTGATACCTTCTGCTTCAAAGCTCCCACCATAAATTATTGTTAGTATAGGCCATCAGGTATGTCCCAAGGCACCCAGGTCAAGAGTGATTTTATCAGGTAGGATATTCCAAGGGATTAGAGATTATCTCCCAGAAAATGAGGGTAAAGACCAGAACTCTTTTTGAGTAAGGTTAATTAAGTAGACTAGTCTGCAGCTATATTATATCTTGATTGAGCCCTTTATGATCACAAAAATTTGAATGTACAGATAAAACACCTTTTTCAGATTTTTTTTTAAAAGGGAATAGTACTATTAAACATAAGAATATACCTAGTTGTATGTTCCATTTATCAAAATATGCTACTTCTCTAATTGGAACACTAAAATCCCTTTCAAATTATTGTCAATTGTCAAAAATTGATGTCAAATCTGACTTCAAAAATATCCTGTGTGCTTTCCCTCACCTGAAAATGGAAAACATCTTTGATAAGGGTATACTCAAAATGATTATTATTATTTTTCCCCTTCTGTCATGGATGCAAGAAATTGCTAAGAAAGATAAAACCTAAAATACAGTAACAATCAGATATGCTACAATTTCATGTCTTAGAGAAGCAACTTTTCCCCTAATTATGAATAAAACTACTATTAACAAGAAATTCAAAAAAGTTATAAAGGACAAGTATAAACTCTGACTTTGTAATCAAGACAAATTATAAGAATGAAAAATTAGAGAATGTATAGTGTGGTGTAGCTAAGCTGTTTGGGCACAATTGCAGTACTTGACATAAATATTGTTCCTTGGCTTTATGAGTTAAAATTAAAAAGTGAATATACCTTTAAATAAGCTTACAATGCTGGACTAAACATGATAAATTCCATATATCAGTAGAGAAATATTTCTATTTGTATTATAGTACGAACATTCGTAAATCAAACACTTTGTTTTGGACACAATGCAGAATTTGGTAATGTGAAATTACTTTTCAATATTTGTAGTACAGTTATTAGGATATAGTAGCTGCTGGCATTCTGACTTCTAGCTTTAATGACTACTTGTACTGAAAATAAAATGCATCATTTTTGGACATTCATCTTCAATTTCATCTGCCAAGTAGAATGCTATCATGTACAAGATCAATAGAGTGATCTGACCAAACACACAAATCAGATTACACTCTCCCTCTTTCACCACTAAAATTTCAAATCTGCAGCAGAATATAATATATCATTCAAGAGTGTACAGCTTTTTGCACCATTTTCTATAACAATCAAGAGAATTTTTGTCTAAGCTAAGGAAATCCAACTAATTGGATATTTTATTTAATGCTAGCTTCATTAAGGTCATTTTTTTTAGTAACAGTAATAAACTTTCCCATTTTCTATTAACAGATTCGTGGTAAATAGTGAACACTTTATTTTATATTGTCTATTTCAGGCATTTAACATACATTAAAAATACATTTATTTTGTAGAGGTGTCTCATAAAAAATCTCAGAGGATCAAATATTACCTAGAGTTCTTTGTGTACCCAAATTCTTTGGCTAATCTCGTAAACTATAATTCTGATTATTAAGCTAGAAGTGTATTTCTTAAAAAAAAAAAAGTATTGAAAATTTATCTCAGAGGAAGGGGAACACTCTTTTTCAAGGATATTTTTATCTCCTGGTAAAAACTGGTTATAACATAGGTGTTGAATAAATATATTTTGAATAAAATTAGTTTAGATACATATTATAGGACTTCACTAAAGATACCTATGACTGCTTCAGGCTTCTGGAAACAGTTAAACATTTCTCATGATAAATAATCTAAAACCCATCCAATAATAGAATAAAAGATTTCATCATAAGCTACTAGTTTCCCTTCCTTTTTTCACAACTCATTCTGCTCACAGTTATCAAGGGACAACTATCAGATATGTATGAGTTTCAATACTTTCTTAAGCTAACAGTAAATACAAATACAGGCCAAAGTAAAATGCAGACCACAACTGATGTTTCTACATGTGTTGCACAAATATCAGAAAATCACATAATTTTAAAACCATGAGAAGACATTTTATTTTAATGAAAATAGCAAGTTTTTAATCTCAGAGATTTTTACTCATTTTTTAGGTGGAAAGGATATAGATGTATTCATTTGTATAAACACAATCAGGCTGATTCAATAGTGGGGAAAATTCTTATTAGCAGTAAGTAATCAGTGAATAACAGCAGGATAAAATTGTTTTATTTTCTAATTCTAATATCTTTGTTTTCTAATATATTGATTTATTTGCATGATTATTTTCTACAAATAGACTATTTAATGCAGTTACATAGATGGAAGTATTTTTGTTTTAAAAAATGCCACACACCATACATTCATTTTTTAAGATATTTAAAAAGTAGACTTATCTTTGAACTGCATAACCAATAAACTATCACTTTATTGTATAAATCATATAATATTTCATAAAATTATATATACTTACATGATACTTTGATTTCATTCAGATTTTTAAAAATTCTAATTTAATTCAACACTGAATCACAGTATGGTATTCATGGTGAAATTAAACCTATTTCCATACCTTCACATATAAAAAATCCCCTACATTATAGCTTTAAATAGTGTGCCTTTATCTGAAATCAACCCAAATTTGCTAGTGCTCATGCTTTTCCAATCAATTTGCCTAAATGAGTGAGTACCAACAGCAACTACCCTACTGCCCAGTCTAGAGTCTGTCATTATTAACTCACTGTTCACTCCCTCACTTCCCTCAAGCCACATATGGATTCTGTTTTTTAAATGACTCCTAATTTTTCTCCTACCACTTGCCACTAATTTGATCATGCTATCATTAATTCTCTGAATTTCCACAAGTTACCATTGTTGCTTGACAAGCCACTGTTCTCTACACATTAGGCAAATTATATCATTCCTCCATTCTTTTTTTTTAATTAAAATTTTTATTGAAAGATAATTGCTTTACAGAATTTTTCTGTTTTCTGTCAGAACTCAACATGAATCACATTCCCTCATTCTTGAAACTATTCAGCAATGTGATTCTTAACAAATTACTATATTTTTCTTATTTGCTCCACTGACATCTTAATTCATCATGGAACTTATCAAAAACATTGTCTTTGCATTTTTGTTTTCTCTGTGTTTAGGTATTTAAGGAAAACATCCCTTAAGATAGGCTATCTTTTTAAGGTAGATAACTTCAAAGTATTCTGAATATTTTCCTGTACCTGAAAACTGGAAAATGTCTTTCATAAGGAGAACATATTACATACTCCTGTCTCTACATTTACTAGCTGAATAATCCTGGTCAAGTTTCTTAAATACTCCATTACTCAGTTTTCTTATCTGCTTAATGGAGATAGCAATATAATTTATCACAGAATTGGTGTAAGGATTACATACAGTAATATGTTAAAGCACACAAGACTGTGCCAAAAACCCAGTAAGCGCTATAAAAATTAGCCCTTATTTCTTAAGTGGTATATGAAAACTAAACAAAAGAAAAAACTTAAAAAAAAAAAGCCAGTGCTTAATACTAAGACAGTATTTCTTAAAGTTTATGCTAAATTATTATATGTCAAGAAATATATCCACAATTTTTAAGTTAGCTAATTCATGAATATACTCAAAATGATTGTTAAATGAAGCAATAGATATTACTGTTCACCTAAAAGTGGAGGATATGATGAAATTATATATGAAGAACAGTTATCAAAAAGAGTTAAATATACAATCATAATGATTACATGCTATACACTATACTAAATAAAATAATCTTTAATTTTTCATCAATTTTATCATATTATTTATAAAATATACATAAGGTGTTGAGATCCTTTAATTGACTGGAACTGGGTGGTCTGGAGTCAACGATAAGAAAGTGAAAGAGAGAAAGGGAGAGAGAGAGAGAGAAAGAAAGAGAGAGAGACAGACAGACAGACAGACATGGGGACCCAAGCTCTGATGGAGCAGAGAGACTTTTGGAATTGCCCCTGTTGGCAGAGGAGGAGCATTTGGAGTAGCCGGGGTAGTATTAGTAGGAAAATTTTGAAATATTTTATGTTGTTTTAATTGGGCCTTTTGTAAAATTTTACCATTTAATTTATATTCATGTAATAAGTTAAGTGTTCTGTCTGTTGAATATTGGGAAGGCTAGAATTTACCTTGAAATGGCAGAATTACAGCTTTAATGAGAGCCCATAGGGGCCAGAAGTTAACTGGAATATTTTTTCTTTGCCTGGCAACTCATTCAACATTTTCTTTGACCCGATGCCAAATTTCTAAATCAAAACTGGCTTCATCAGGGAACCAAGGATTACACTTAACCACTGTTTGAAAGCAAGCCTCTGTTCACTGGCACAAAACAAAAAGTCCCTGAGCTTTAAACAAATGGTGAAGTAAAGTAGAGAAATAATGGGGCTTTTTAGCCGTTTGACCCATGTCTTAGTACTTACTGACCTCAATAGGTCCTGACTTCAATAGGCCCTGAGTCACTCCATCTGAAATGACACGTATGCCAAGTCCCTGTTTTGGGTGCCACTTGTTGTGGTTCTTTAATGGGCCAGAACCTGGCGGTCTGGAGTCGACAATAAGAAAGTGAAAGAGAGAAAGAGAGAGAGAGAAAGAAAGAAAGAAACAAAGAAAGAAGGAAAGAAAGAAAGACATAGGGACCCATGCTCTGATGGAGAAAGGGTGCTTTATTAGCAGAAATGCAGGCTTATACATCTTTTGTAAGATGATTACTCAGCTATTACACAGGATGAAATTTTATCAATAGCCACAGTATGGATAGTCTAATACATACAATGTCACTGATGCTGAAAAGAGTCACTGCATGTCTCATCCTATGACCTCAGTCCGGAGAACTGCATGCAGCTCTACTCGTTCTCAGAGTAGGAACTAATAAGGAACAGAGAATCCTTGAGAAATAGAAAACAGCATGCAAGAATCCTCCTGTTAAATGTTCCCTGACAATAAGCATTTCTATCATTATGATCGGTTATATTCTTATAACCAAACTACAATGCTATTCTGTAACTAAAGGCATTATACTTAAAGATATAGAGATTTCTATCATTAAAATAATAATTGGTGTTGAGTTATTTTTTATTCTTTATTTTATAAGGCATAACCCTATACTACTTTGGAATCAGATACATACTGTGCATAACTAAACCACATATATTAATGATATAATTTTAGTGATCCTTCTACAAATAGGACTACTGTGAAAAAAATTTAATGTAGACAGCCTAAAATATATGGAATATAAAGTTATACTTAGTGGCATTCAAACATTTTTTTTTAATTTTATTTTACCAGTCTTTTCTCAAAATACCACTGTAAAGTGTCTTCTGTAAAATAATGCTACCTTTTATTATAATAAGGTGGACAAGGGGTAAATATTTTTAATGCGAGGTGCTGTCTAGAATAGCCTGGGTCCCATAACCATGGTTTCAGGTAGCCAGAGAATAGCAGGAGGTCTAAATTCATTTTAGTACGTATGAATACCTCATTTAGAGATTTATTTTCCATTTTACAAGTGGAATAAATGAATAAGCTATATTAGTTTCTTGAAGTCCCACTACTATACTGGCCAATTGCTGTTTACCTAAAGATATCATCTTGAAGAGCTCATTTTGAAATCTCTTCCTACTGCCAAAGCAACTGATGGGGTTCTCATTCCCAATGTGTCACTGGGTAAAATAGGTTTACATTCTCAGTTGTTGTTTAATTGCTAAGCTGTGTCCAGCTCTTTGTGACCCAATGGACTGCACCATGCCAGGTTTCCCTGTCCTTCAATATTTCTTGAAGTTTGCTCAAATTCATGCCCATTGAGTTGGTGAGGCATCCAATCATCTCATCTGCTCTCACCCCCTTCTTCTCCTGCCCTCTTTCTTTCCTAGCAACAGGATATTTCCAATGAGTCAGCTCTTTGCATCAGGTTGTCAAAGGATTGGAGCTTCAGCTTCAGCATCAGTCCTTCCAATGAATCACCAGGGTTTATTTCCTTTAGGATTGACTGGTTTGTATACTTGCTCTCAAAAGGACTCTCAAGAGTCTTCTCCAACATAATTTAAAAGCATCAGTTCCTTGATGTTCAACCTTTTTTCTGGTCCAACTCTCACAACCATACATGACTACTGAAAAAAAACATAGTTTTTGACTGTATGAACCTCTGTCAGCAAAGTGATGTCTCTGCTTTTTAGTAGCTGTCTAGGTTTGTCATAGCTTTCCTTCCAAAGAGCAAGCATTTTTAAATTTCATAGCTGCAGTCACCCTCCACAGTGATTTTGGAGTCCAAGAAAATAAAATCTGCCACTGTTTGCAATTTTTCCCATCTACTCATCATGAAGTGATGAGACCAGATGTCATGATCTTAGTTTTTTTATGTTGAGTTTTAAGGCAGCTTTTTCACTCTCTTCTTTCACCTTCATCAAGAGGCTCATTAGTTCCTCTTTGCTCTCTGCCATGAGTGGAATTATCTGCATATCTGAAGTAGTTGATATTTCTCCCAGCAATCTTGATTCTAGCATGTTATTCATCCAGCTTGACATTTCACATGATGTGCTCTGCATATAAGGTAAATAAGCAGGGTGAAAATATATAGCCTTGACATACTCCCTTAATTTTGAACCAGTCTTTTTCGTTGTTCCATGTCCAGTTTTAACTGTTCTCAGTTAGGAATCATCACACACTTTCCATAGAAACCAGGCTTCCTAGGTGGCTCAGTGGTAAAAAATCTGACTGCAATGCAGGAAACATAGGAGGCTCTGGTCCTGGGTAGGGAAGATTCCCTGGAGGTGGGCATGGAAACCCACTCTAATATCATTGTCTGGAGAATCCCACAGACAGAGGAGCTTGATGGGCTACAGTCCATAGCGTCCCAAAGAGTTAGACACAACAGAAGTGACTGAACACACATGCGTTCCATAGAAACCAGCTTATAAGCTGTGGTTAATAATGGTGAAAATGTGATGTTGTTAAAATTCTTTTATTTTATTATATATATACACAATTTTAATATATATTAAAACTTACATATATTATAAATGTATTAAATATTTTTATATATACAATTAGTAGTTGATAAATAGGTGATTAGTTGTTGAGGTTAGTTCACAAATATTATTTATCATGATGTGAAAAATAATAAAGAATAAATTTTAATATATTCAACTACTACCAGGCTCCTCCATCCATGGGATTCTCCAGACAAGAGTACTGGAGTGGGTTGCCATTTCCTTCTCCAAAATAAATCATTACATATATATAATTAAACATATTTTATATTTTAATATATATAAATTCAATATGAGGCCTACCTGGTGGCTCAGAGGTTAAAGCATCTGCCTGGAATGCGGGAGACCTGGGATCGATCCCTGGGTTGGGAAGATCCCCTGGAGAAGGGAATGGCAACCCACTTCAGTACTCTTGCCTGGAGAATCCCATGGAGGGAGGAGCCTGGTAGGCTACAGTCCATGGGGTTACAAAGAGTCGGACACGATTGAGAGACTTCACTTTCACTTTCTTTTCACTTTCAAATTCAATATATAAATTTAATATATTTTTGATTATATTTAACTAAATAAATATAAATGTATAAATGAAATTTAATATATTAAGATTTATTCTTATTCTTTTTAACATCATGGTAAATAGTATTTGTGAACTAACTTCAACAACTAATCACCTTTATGATGTGGTTTCTAAGAGGAATTAAAAAACATTCTGCATTTAAAAGCTCTAAAAAATGTAAGTCAGGGACTACTTATAAATTTACATCTAATAATTAGAAGCTTTTACCATAATATTGACCACAACACAGTAAACTATTTGTTAGCTTTAACTACACTGAATTTAGTGCCTGAGAAAATTATTGAGCCTGAGTGTTTACAACTGCTTTAATTTCTGATTATCCCCCTGTTGTTTTAAACACACAGGAAGAGTGAAATATGTCAAATATTATTGTATGAGTATTGGCTAAAATATTAAAGCATGAAATCTGAAACCCTGAAACATTTTAATCAAATTTTTCTCTGATGTATAGATTTAATTTACTGAAAATATAACTAAAATCTAACTAGTGAGAAGGATAAGTCAATTCATAAATGTTAAAGAATGAAGAGATATAGCATTCCACTTACTGGCAAATATACGTAAATTAAAAGACAAAGAAATTTGGCAAGAAAATGCACTTATTAAAAGATATTCACTTAAGTTCCTTCCATCATCCAAGAAGCATGCTACAATTACTTTACTACCAGATTTCAGGTTTTGAAGTTTTATTAACTGTGAAAGAAATATATTGAGATTATTGACCACAGCTTGCTACAGTTATTTCCTCATCACCACATTCCTCATCAATCAAGAAATTGTCATTTTTTTTCCATAGAGTAGATTGAAATTCATATTGCCTAAATGCCAGTGAGGAAGAAACTTAACTGTCTTTGGGACAGTGATCATGCACTTACATTCTTGTCCCATCATTTTCAGAGATTTGATTAGATTTTGGCATTTTTCTCCTGAAAATGTGTGCACACATGAAATAGCAATAGAGGACTAAAATGTAAGAGGTTTCTTTACATTTCAAAGATATGAAATCCTTGGTGCAAATCCTTGCTGCAAACAGTGTCTTAAAATAAACTCCATTTTTAATTTAGAGTTTTCTTGGATCATTCTTATAGTTTCTATGTGAACATGAGTTAGCACCTATGTAGACAAAAGATGACTTCTGTTATTATGTGTAGTATACTCCTTGTATTATAAATTTTCCCAAAAGAGCCTAAAATTTACCTTACCACTTAACCAATATGTTATGTCTCTGAAACCTTTGTCCTAATTCTAGAATACTGAAGACTATTTTTATATTTTATCATTCAGTTTCCTTAGGTTAATTGATATTTTTCTGAGTGAAATGCTAGCATTTTTGTAAATTGTATATCCTGCATCTACTCTTTGAAAGTTATTAAAAGCATTTAGTATAATTTAGTATAATATAGTATAATTTAAAATTATAAAAGTATTCATTAATATATCTTTTTTATTTCACAGGAAACATTATAAAATAATTTTGTAGATTTCTCTAATTGCCTAACTACTATAAAATTTCCTACAAGCCAGTAAAATTCCACACTGACAATTTTCTCAAAAATATAAACGTATACATGTGTTTAGATATGTATATATATACTTATACTTGTAAATGAAGACTTCATTTATTACATTGTTTAAGGAGGTAATCTATAATTTAATACAGTTGCATGCACATGGAAAGTAGGAGGTGTTTTTTCATAATATTTAGTACAAGAGTACAATGTGTTGTGTTAGTTTAGCACTTGCTGTGCTGCCACATGCCAATCCATGCTCTCCTCATCACTCTTCATTTGCACAAACATCAAACAGAAGGGCCATTGAGTAGGATAATTTCATTTGGGAAAAAAAAAAAAAAACAACTTCCTTGTGACTTTAACAGCATTTTAAGTTATTTATATTGGGTTGGCCAAAAAGTTCCTTCATTTTAAAAGTAAAAATAAAAGACAAATTTTTCATTTTCACCAAGAACATTATCAAACTCTGTATTCACCATTTTGTTCCACTACCTTCTGCCATTTTTCAGACAATTCATAACTCCATCTTCCCCAAATCCTTTATTTTTTTGAACAAAGTACTCTTCCAGGTGCCTTTTGTTATATTCCAGGGAACTGACATTTTTTCCATTAAGATAATTTTGTAAAGACCACACAAACAAAAAAAAAAAGGAAATCTGAAGCTGTAATATCTGGTAAATATGGTGGATGAATCAGAACTTTCCAATCAAACTGTAACCATTTTTCCCTGGTCATCAAAGAAACATGCCCTCTTGATTATCCTGATAGAAGAGAATGCATTTTCTGTAGATTAATTCTGGCTTTTTTTTTTTTTTGTCATGTGATGCTTTCAGTTGGTCTAATTGGAAGCAGTACTTGTTAGAATTAATTGCTTGGTTTTCCAGAATGTGTGGTTGGTGGTGGTTCATTTTACTTATCCCACCATCTCTTCCATTCCACATCATCATAGAGTATGTTGTGTCTACTTTTCATCTCTCACAGTTTGTTTTTAAAATAGAACATTTCACTACATTTAAATAGAAAATCACATGTGCAAATATAGTCAAGAAGATTCTTTTTGCTTATGTGGAACCCAAATATCAATATGATGAACATAACCAAGCTGGTGCAAATGATTTTCAACACTTGATTTGGATATTTTGAGCATGTCAGCCATCTTCCTTGTGGTAAAACATTGATTATTGTCAATTAATTCCATGATTTGATCACTATCAAGTTGTCTACCAGATCATGGGGCATTGTTCAGTATGAAATCTCCAGCATGAAACTTCTGACATGTTTGCTCAGTCACAGCAACTTCTCCCTATACTATACNTGAAGATCTTTTTTGTACAGTTCTTCTGTGTATTCTTGCCACCTCTTCTCAATATATATTCTGCTTCTGTTAGGTCCATATCATTTCTGCCCTTTATCGAGCCCATCTTTGCATGAAATGTTCCCTTGATATCTCTAATTTTCTTGAAGAGATCTCTAGTCTTTCCCATTCTGTTCTTTTCCTCTATTTCTTTGCATTGATCGCTGAAGAAGGCTTTCTTATCTCTTCTTGCAATTCTCTGGAACTCTGCATTCAGATGCTTATATCTTTCCTTTTCTCCCTTGCTTTTCACCTCTCTTCTTTTCACAGCTATTTGTAAGGCCTGCCCAGAGAGCCATTTTGCTTTTTTGCATTTCTTTTCCATGAGAATGGTCTTGATCCCTGTCTCCAAGTTTCATTCATGATCTTTCAAAAGACAAAATTTCCATGTTTCTCATGGTTGACTATTTCATTTTATATAATTCTTTGTAAATATAAATTTATCTATATCTCACATCTTTTTTCCATTCACTTGTTGATAGTCACTTAGGTTATTTCCACATGTTGGCTATCAGGGAATAATGGAACGATAAACACAGAGGTGCAGATAGCTCTTTGAGATACTCTTTTCAATTCCTTTGTATATGTACCCAAAAGTGGAATTACTGCATCATATGGTAGCTCTCTTTTCAATGTTTGGAGAAACATCTACTGTTTTTCATGGTGGCTATACCAATGAACATCCCCCACAACTAAAATTTGTATGGAATCACAGAAGACCTTGAGGGAAAAAAAAAATGGAAGTACCACACTTACTGATTTCTAACTATACTACAAATTTATAATAATCAAAAGAGTATGAGACTGGCATAGAAACAGACACAGTGATCAATGGAACAGAATAGGGAGCTCATATATAATTCCCCACATATGCAATTGACATATTTGACAATGGACTAAGAATATCCCAAGGAAAGAACAGCCTTATCAATATACAGTATTAGGAAAACTGGGTAATAACATGCAGAAAAATTATATTGAAGCCTTACCTTACATCGGTCACAAAAATTAGCACAAAGTGGATTAAAGACTTAAAAATAAAATGTGAAACTGTAAAACTCCTAGAAGAAACTTAGAGAAAAATCTTGACATTGGTCTTGGCAATGATTTTTTGAATATGATAGAAGCACAAGCAAAAATGCAAACTCAGTAAGTGGAGAAAATCAAGTTTAAATACTTCTATAGAGCAAAAGAAACAATCAACAAAGTGAAAACTATAGACAAGCAGAAGTGTTTGCAAAGTGTATGTTTTGATAAAGGGCTAATATCCAAAATATATAAGGAACTCATACAAACAAACAAACAAACAAACAAACAAAATAAAAAACCTCAAACAATCTGAAAATAAAAAAAAATAGGCAGAGGAACTGATTAAACATTTTTTCAAAGTAGACATACAATGACCAAGAAGCCCGTGAAAAGACGCTCAGCCTCATTAGTCATTGTGAAAATGCAAATCAAAACAACAATTAAATGCTGTTAGCTCACACTTGATAGCTCACACTATCATCCAAAAAAACAAACAACAACAACAACAAAAAAAACACAAAAAAGTGAGAGATAACAGGTGTTAGCAAAGATGCGGTGAAAAGAGATTTTTCAAAAATACTTTGAGAAAATGTTCAAGTGGCATGCTCTCAGGAAAGGTAACCCTGAATGTCAGAAATGATATCTAAGTAAGCAGACCTGAAGGAACAGGTCACACCTAATCTGAAAAGTAAACCTAGAGGCCAATTTGATCATTGCATTGATATAATTTAGGATGTTAAACATGAATAAGGGACTGGATTTATTTTGTTTCAGGAGGCAATATTAATAGAAATATCATTAGTATCAATATACAATTTATATTAATTTATTCCTCACATTTGAGAGGAATGAGGGGATAGCCTATTATATAAGATCTAATTAGATCTATGGACAGCCTAGGAAATAAGTAGACAGTGAACCAAAGGAGAAAATGTAATCAGGGTGGTATAAGGGCTTAAAGACATAAGAAAATATTTTTATTAGTTATTAATTTGAGTCAATTAATCAATATTTCAGGAAATAAGTGCCAATAATGCAAGAGGATATGACATTTCTCTTTTGCCTTAGACTTGCTCCTTTCTCTTAATTCCTTTATAATAAATGAGATTTAAGACCTCAGTAAAGAACAATGGGAAATAGATGGGGAAACAGTGGAAACAGTGTCAGACTTAATTTTTTTGAGCTCCAAAATCACTGCAGATGGTGACTGCAGCCATGAAATTAGAAGACGCTTACTCCTTGGAAGAAAAGTTTTGACCAACCTAGATAGTATACTCAAAAGCATTACTTTGCCAACTAAGGTCCATCTAGTAAAGGCTATGGTTTTTCCAGTAGTCATGTATGGATGTGAGAGTTGGACTGTGAAGAAGGCTGAGAGCCAAAGAATTGATGCTTTTGAACTGTTGTGTTGGA
>SJYV01027896.1:553708-578757 GCA_006410875.1 Neotragus pygmaeus
AAAGCAGAGACATTACTTTGCCAACAAAGGTCTGTCTAGTCAAGGCCATGGTTTTTCCAGTGAGTCATGTATGGATGTGAGAGTTGGACTGTGAAGAAGGCTGAGAGCCAAAGAATTGATGCTTTTGAACTGTTGTGTTGGAGAAGACTCTTGAGAGTCCCTTGGACTGAAAGGAGATCCAACCAGTCTGTTCTGAAGGAGATCAGCCCTGGGATTTCTTTGGAAGGAATGATGCTAAAACTGAAACTCCAGTACTTTGGTCACCTCACGCAAAGAGTTGACTCATTGGAAAAGACTCTGATGCTGGGAGGGATTGGGGGCAGGAGGAGAAGGGGAAGACAGAGGATGAGATGGCTGGATGGCATCACTGACTTGATGAACGTGAATCTCAGTGAACTCTGGGAGTTGGTGATGGACAGGGAGGCCTGGCATGCTGCGGTTCCTGGGGTCACAAAGAGTCGGACACGACTGAGCGACTGAACTGAACTGAACTGAAAGAACAATGGAGAACTTGTTCTCTCAGTGGAAAACAAATGAGTCCTACTAGAAGCAAGGTGTATAGCCGATCAGTTGCTTATCTTCCTTACCTTTGCTCAGAAACACTTTTCACATATTAAGCCATATTTTCTAGATTCTGAGATTTTCTTTTCACCTCTACAGTGAATGCAACTGTCAGTAGTCCTGAATATGTTCTATTCTAAGGTAAAATTTTAAAAGTAGTGGAGCTGGAATTAATCCTGGCCAAAGAGGGGAGAATGCCTTAATTAACCTCTTTCACACATACACAAACATTAGTTTTTTTAAGTCATAGTTCATTGTTTTACTGTTGGTAATTTTTATAAAGTAATATTTCTGTCTTAAATATCTATCTTTCTACTTTAAAATAAATAATTTCTTCAGATTACATAATTAAGCATGCTTATGTACACTTGTTATCTTCTCACTGAACATCACTTGCTGCCAGTAAAAGGAACACATTGCAAACATATAAAAATTATTCAATATAGTTATCATTACTCATTAGTATGGGTTAATTTTTTTAAATATGATGATACAGAATATTGAAGAGAATGTATTAGAACAAAAACTGTAGTATTTTTAAAGTTTAACAAAAATAAATCACCTGTTAAGGAGACTCAGCTAAAAATAGAGAAATAGAAAATGTATGAGGGGATATATATTAGGCCTTATTATATTATGAAGATACAGTGAGAAAGAGTAAAAACATCTTCTTTTAAATAAATTCAATAACTATAATAAATCAGATAATTTCTACTGAAACATAATTTACCAATATTTAAAAATAGAACACCTGTATAGCTATCTACATTAAAAAATGAATTCATAATAAAAAAAATTCCCACAAAGAAAATAACAGATTCAGATGTTTATAAACTATATCAAAACTTTAAGTAGAAATACTGCAAATTTTATAAAAGCTCTTCAAAAAAATAGAAGTATAGAATTTATTATAAAACAACTGTGTCCTTGTCACCCAGAAAAAATAATAATAAATATGTGAGATAATGAACATGATGTTTCTGCTTAAATGAAATGTCATCTCATAGTTTTAGAACAAGGTATTTTTCTGATATTTGCTGTAACAAGACAAATTTAAAAGTATTGACTCTAGTCTGCATTGTGTGTGTGTATGTGTGTCTGTGCTCAGTCTTTCAGTCATGTTTGACTCTTTGCAACCCTATGGACTGTTTCCCACCATGCTCCTCTGTCCATGAGATTATTCAGGCAAGGATACAGCAATGGGTTGCTATGCCTGCCTCCAGGAGATTTTCTCAACTGAGAGATTGAACCTGTGTCTTCACGTCTCCTGCATTAGCCGCTGGAATCTTTACTACTGAGCCCAGTCTGCATTATACATTGATTCTTTATTTTGTATTTACTGCTATTTTTTAGAGATATACCGATCTGATGGTTATCTTTGATAACTTTAAGCAGAATAAATGTGTGAAAAGAAGGGGAACTAGTAGACTGTGAATAAATCTTTCATTCTATTGTTGGTGGTTATTAGTTATTTCAGAAAATATTCAGAACTACTAATAGTCCAATATTCATTGGAAGGACTGATGCTGAACCTGAATCTCCAATAGTTTGGCCACCTGATGCAAAGAAGTGACTCATTTGAAAAGACCCTGATGTTGAGAAAGATTGAAGGTTGGAGGAGAAGGGGATGACAGAGGATGAGATGGTTGGATGGCATCACTGACTCAATGGACATAAGTTTGAGTAAATTCAAGTTGGTGATGGACAGGGAGGTCTGGCATGATGCAGTCCATGGGGTCAAAGAGAGCTGGACACAACTGAGTGACTGAAATGAACTGACTAATGGCCCAGACCCTTTAGGAATGAAGATTTGGATCATATCATCAGGTAAAGAACCAGTACTTTACATCATAATGTTAAATATTGTTAATTTTATTTCACATAATTTAAAAATCAAGCATTAAAATAAAGAGTGAAAAAAATCACTCTGCATTATCTTCTGAGGAAAGTCTTAATGTGAAACTATCACAATACTGTTAATTGGCTATACTCCAACATGAGATGAATTTAAAAAGTAACCCAGAAAGAAAAACACCAATACAGTATACTGACACATATATATGGAATTTAGAAAGATAGTAATGATGACCCTGTATGTGAGACAACAAAAGAGACACAGACATATAGAACGGACTTTTGGCCTCTGAGGGAGAGGGAGAGGGTGGGATGATTTGGGAGAATGGCACTGAAGCATGTATATTATCATGTAAGAAACGAGGCGCCGGTCTATGTTAGATGCAGGATGCAGGATACTTGGGGCTGGTGCACGGCGATGATCCAGAGAGATGTGGGGTGGGAGGTGGGAGGGAGATTCAGGATTGGGAGCTCGTGTACACCTGTGGTAGATTCATGTCGATGTATGGCAAAGCCAATAGAGTATTGTAAAGTAAAATAAAGTAAAAATAAATAAATAAATAAGTAAAATTTAAAAAAAAAATAAAAAAATAAATTCAGCAAAAAAAAGTTTAAAAATGAGATTAATATTTAAATTATAAGACTCTGAGTAAAGCTGATTACTCTTCATAATGTAGATGGAATTCGTCCAATCAGTCAAAGGCCTTAAGAGTAAAACAACTGTGCTCCCCCCAGGGAGAGGGAATTGTGCCTTCCAGATTGCCTTTTGATTCAAGCTGCAATATCAGCTCTTGCCTGACTCTTTAGACTACTGGACACACCATATTCTATGTTTCTGGAAAACCCTGACTAAATGTAAGTAGAATAATATAAAATGTGTCCTTTTGTGTCTGCCTTAATTCTCAAGCTTAAGTTCAAGGTTGTAGGGTATGTTAGAATTTCCTTCCTTCTTGAGACAGTGGTATGCTATTACACATATGAAACATGTTTTATCTATTCATCCATCAACGAATAGAAGCAACTTGAGTTGCTTTCCCTTTTTTGGGAAAGGTAAATAAAGCTGCTATAGGGATGGGTGTACACAGCTGCCTGAGTCCCTGATTTCAATTCCAGGTATGGAACTGCTTGATCATTTGGTAACATTCATTTTAATTTTCTGATAAATGGTCCTATTTTTTTTTCGATAAGAGCTGCACCATTTTATCTTCCTATAAATGATAATTGAGTTCCAATTTCTTCATATACTTCCCAACATGTAATTTTTCTTTTTTAAAAAATAATAATGATCCTCATGAATGTTAAGTAGTATCTCTTTTGATCTGTATCCCCCTTAATTAGTGATGTTAATCATGTCTTCATGTGTTTTTTGGCCATTTATACATTTTCCTTATATAAGTGCCTATGCAAATTCTTTGCCTTTTTTTTTTTTTTTTTTGTCATAAGGGTTCTTAATATTTTCTGGATGTCAATCCTTACCAAATAAATTATTTAGAAATACTTTTCCCTTCCTGGGAAAATAGTTTGTGTTCTGATAACTTGACAGAGTGTCAGAGAATTTNTTTTCCTTATATAAGTGCCTATGCAAATTCTTTGCCTTTTTTTTTTTTTTTTTAGTCATAAGGGTTCTTAATATTTTCTGGATGTCAATCCTTACCAAATAAATTATTTAGAAATACTTTTCCCTTCCTGGGAAAATAGTTTGTGTTCTGATAACTTGACAGAGTGTCAGAGAATTTTACTGACTGAAAAAAGGTGATCCTTACAGGTTTCATTGTATATAGGTCTACTCATATAATTTTGTTGACTTGAAAAAAACGATAAAAATAGAAAGCTTATCAGTGGTTCCAGAGTTTAAATAGAGAGTGAGGGTAGGTGAGAAGCGACTGTCATTACAAGGGGCAACATGAGAGATCCTTCTGGTGATAAAATATTTTGCACACTGATTATCCCAACATCCTTTTCCTGATTGTGATATTGCACTATAGTTTTGCAGTTTTACAAGATAATACCACTGGAGTGAACAAGGTAAAGAGTATACGGGATCACTTTGTATTATTTCTTAAAATTGCATGATGATCTATTATCTCAAATCAAGTTTAATTTAAAGAACAATCTCATGTTTTGAGTAAGATGTCACCTATTGAAAACCATAAAACTAAAAATATTTTTTAAACATGAAACTAAGATCAGCTGAGCATCCTCACTTGTTTTATGTAAGAAGATAAAAAATAGAAAAGCATATGGTTAAAGAAATTAAATATCTTTTTGTAGAAACGACCTATAAGGGAGAAAAAAAANTACTGAAACTCATGTCCGTTGAGTCAGTGATACCATCCAGCCATCTCATCCTCTGTCGTCCCCTTCTCCTCCTGCCCCTAATCCCTCCCAGTATCAGGATCTTTTCCAATTAGTCAACTCTTCACATGAGGTGGCCAAAGTATTGGAGTTTCAGCTTTAGCATCAGTCCTTTCAATGAACACCTAGCACTGATCTCCTTTAGGAAGGACTGGTTGGGTCTGCTTGCAGTCCAAGGGACTTAAAAGAATCTTCTCCAACACCACAGTTCAAAAGCATCAATTCTTCCGTGCTCAGCGTTCTTTATAGTCTGACTCTCACATCCATACATGACCATGGGAAAAACCATAGCCTTGACTAGATGGACGTTTGTTGGCAAAGTAATATGTCTGCTTTTTAATATGCTATCTAGGTTGGTCATAACTTTTCTTCCAAGGAGTAAGCATCTTTTAATTTCATGGCTGCAGTCACCATCTGCAGTGATTTTGGAGTCCCCAAAAATAAAGTCTGGCACTGTTTCCCCATCCACTTCCCATGAAGTGATGGGACCAGATGCCATGATCTTCGTTTTCTGAATGTTGAGCTTTAAGCCAATCTCCTTGTTCACTTTCATCAAGAGGATTTTTAGTTCCTCTTCACTTTCTGCCATAAGGCTGGTGTCATCTGCATATCTGAGGTTATTGATATTTCTCCCAGCAATCTTGATTCCAGCTTATGCTTCTTCCACATCAGCATTTCTCGTGACATCCTCTGCATGTAAGTTAAATAAGCAGGGTGACAATATACAGCCTTGATGTACTCCTTTTCCTATTTGGAACCAGTCTGTTGTTCCATGTCCAGTCCCAACTGATGCTTCCTGACCTGCATACAGGTTTCTCAAGAAGCAGGTCAGGTGGTCTGGTATTCCCATCTCTTTCAGAATTTTCCACAGTTTATTGTGATCCACACAGTCAAAGGCTTTGGCATAGTCACTAAAGTAGAAATATAGTCATAAAGTTCCAGAAATGTTTTTCTGGAACTCTCTTGTTTTTGTGATGATCCAGTGGATGTTGGCAGTTTGATCTCTGGTTCCTCTGCCTTTTCTAAAACCAGCTTGAACATCTGAAAGTTCACGGTTCACGTATTGCTGAAGCCTGGCTTGGATAATTTTGAGCATTACTTTACTAGCATAAGAGATGAGTGCAATTGAGATAGTATCTGTGTTTAAATGATAGAAATGCAGGTGCTATTATTTTAATTCTCTATTTCATAAATTTGCTCTAAGACTATTAGGTTATTATAATTATAAAGAAAAAATTCTAGGTGTTTTCCAATCCAATACTTTATGCAAGTGAAAGTCACTCAGTCATATCTGACTCTTTTGCAACCCCTATGGACTATACAGTCCATGCAATTCTCCAGGCCAGAATACTGGGGTAGGTAGCCTTCCACTTTTCCAAGGTATCTTCCCAATCCAGAGATCAAACCCAGGTCTCCCACATTACAGGCAGATTCTTTACCAGCTGAGCCACCAGGGAAGCCCAATATTTTATGAAGTTAAAATTAAATGAAAATTGAAAAGAGAAAATGAATACAGTTTTACTCTGAGTACCGTTTATAACACTAGAACACATTCATAAACTGTATTAATTAACTTGTGAATTTTTGTTATTTAAAGTGTATTTTTTTGAATTCTAAGTATGATTTTGGTGATGCACAATATCCTGAGGGATTGAGCCATAAAAACTCAAGTTCCTATTCTCTTCTCCAGAAGAGCCCCATGCAGGATAGGAATTTAAATCCTCCACTTTCCTAATCTGTAATGCACCCTAGCTGCTTAAAAACGCATCTCCCTCTCCAAAATATTAACTGAAAACAATCCCCAACAATTGAAAGTGCATTTTCCTCTACATTTTTCTTCCACAGTACTTTCTGCCTCCCTCCCTCTCTTTCTTCCTTTCCTTCTTATCATTTCTTGTTGAATTGTGTCCCCAGAAAGCAAATGTTAAATCCAAAACCCTGTACCCATTAATGTGATCTTGTTTGGACATTGAGTCTTTCCAAATGGATTTAGTTAAGATGAGGGCATACTGGATTAAGGTGATCCTTAAATCTAATATGACTATATCCTTAAATAAAGAAGCAAAGAAACACACATGAAGGAAAACCACATGACAAGGCAGGCAGAGATTAGAATGATGTGTCTACAATCTAAGGAATCTCATATCATTGGCAATTATCAGAATCCAACAAGAGACAGGGAAAAAGACTCCCTTAGACCCTTTAAAGCTCCATTACTTTTGCCTGGAAAATGCCATGGATGGAGAAGCCTGGTGGGTTGCAGCTCATGAGGTATCTAAGGGTTGTACACGACTGAGTGACTTCACTTTCACTTTTCACTTTCATGACTTGGAGAAGGAAATGGCAACCCACTCCAGTGTTCTTGCCTGGAGAATCCCAGGGACGGGGGAGCCTGGTGGGCTGCCATCTCTGGGTTTGCACAGAGTTGGACACGACTGAAGTGACTTAGTGCCAGCAGCAGCAGCAGACACTTTAGAAAGACCATGACCCCATCAACACCTTAATTTCAGCTTTAGAGTCTCCTGAATTGCGAGAAAACCAATCTGCATTGTTTTTAAGCTAGCTGGTATATGGTAATTTGTTACAGTAGCCTAGGAAATTAATGCACATATTCTCTCCATCTTTCAAGTTATGTATTATCTGAAGTCCACCACAGCATAGTCAGGTCATTGCCACCTGCACGTATATATACATTTTTACTAGTATTATCTATAATAAAAATTCAGAGCCTAATCAGAAAAAGTTGGGAGTCAAAAAAGATAGACAGTGAAAATGGGGACCTTAATAATCTGCTTCCTATTATGTTGGGAACAACCAACTTGATATTGTCAATGCAGAATTATAAAGTAAATCAGAAAGTATGGAGTAGTACACTGTGAAACAAACTTTCAGAAATCACTGCCAATAACATTATCTTTGAATTAAACTACAAATGTGTCACTCCTAATATGGAAAAGATACTGTACTAAATTTTCCTGATCCAGAAATGGCCTCAGACAAGGCTGAAACCTGGACCTATTGAAGGCTGGAAAGCTGGTGAAATTGCCTTTGATTCACTCAGTTTTAAGTAATTGCTTAGGACTAGGCAGGACTTGTCATCTGTTACCTGGACTTAAAAATGGGCAAGTAGGTTGTCATTTTTCAAAGCAGAGAAGGCAGAGAACTGCATAAAAATCCCTGGGAGCAGAATAAAACCAAACAAAACAAGATCTTCTTTCTACTAAGATATTATTAGAAGCAATGGGCAAATTTGCGTAGACTTGAAGGTCAGGGAAAATGGGTCTTGTGAACAGTGAACTCTGCTTTATATAACAATGTCACCCAATAACTTTCATATTTTCAAACTAGTCTTATGTCTTAGTGTTCTTCTAGGTCTATAGACATCTTTCCAGCGATCATATTAAATTTTTGAAAAACCCATGCAAATGGAAAAAAAAAAAATATGTATATATATATATGACATAATGTCTCCCCCATCTGGGCTTGTATTCTATCTGGTGACTCAAAAACACCAATCTTATCATACTTGCAAATTTACATGAAAAATTAAAAGTGCTAAACGAGTTTTGACTTTAGAGTGATCAATTCTAGCTGTCAAAGAAATTCTACAGAAGAAGATGAGAATTCACCTGCTCCTAGCTGGTTTAAGAGGAACTTTATAGACAGGAGTGATAGAAATCTGCATGAAGAAATTCACAGGGTGAAAAATATATGTCAGAGAAAAGAAGTAGATCAGTGGGAATGGAATGAAAGGTCCATACTTTTTCTGTCTCATCATTGTTACCCAGTCTTTTAGTTGACTAACAACTGATGGCTCCTATATGCTTCACTAAGTATTAATAAAAACAGAATGCATTCAAATATTTTATTGGTGTAGGATCAAGATTTGTTTCTTTAAATGTCTGAAATATCGATTTAAGTAAATGTTTAACTTAAATGCCTATTCCACAGTTACCTTTTCCTTCATAGAAATAACATATATCTTCTTAAAACTACATAATTCTCTATCAGTAAAAATATACTATGCTAGCATGCCAAGCCATTTCAGTCATGTCAGACTCTCTGCGACCTTATGGACTGTAGCCCACCAGTCCTTGGATTCTCTAGGTAAGTATACTTGAACGGGTTGCCATGCCCTCCTCCAAGGGATCTTCCTGACCCAGGGATTGAACCCGTGTGTCTTATGTCTCTTACACTAAAAAAATGGATTCTTTACCACTAAGCCACCAAGGAAGCCCTTATGCCAACATTCTGTAACACTAAAATTGACATTTTTTTTTCCTCAGAAAACATTAAAAAATATCCCCTGTGTATATATGGTATGTAATATTTTATATATCAGTATGAATGTCACCATAATATATAATATTATATATAAATATATTTAGTCTGTTTTAATGTATTTTTTAAAGTAAACCAGTATATCATAGAAAACATCTTGTTACCTTAAGTAACAAGGACATTTACTGTTAAGATATTGGGGAATCACAATACTGCACAATCAGGGCTAAGGGAAAGACAAGTAGCACTCCAAATAGAAACTGAATGCAAACCAAAATGAAGCAGGAAGATGGCCAGCATACTATAGCTATAGCTGTTGGTGTCATGAATTTGAGCCCTACTGTACCTATTTGTTGTTTCATATGCTAGAGCCCTTAAAAATTGTGAAGGGAACATGCAATTGGCTGAACCCAAATCACATGACTATTAGTTGTTTCTACCTAGGTGAGAAGAGGTAGCATAAAATGTTTCCCAAGAATATATCAACAAGGAATTTTCTATAAAGTAGATCTTTACTTAACTGGAAGAACAGTTAAATGCCTGGCAGTCAAATATATTTTTTTAAAATTATGATGACTAAAAAATTGGCAAAAATGTATACAATTTAGTCAGTTGGTCAATAATATTAAGCACTAATCAGATATTCAGTGCTGTGTTGTACTCTAGAGACCATACCAGCAATATAAAATTCTGGCTCTTCTCTAAGCAACCTTACAATCTCATTGACTATAAAAGGATGACATTAGTTCTCTACCTACCTATCTAAATATCTATCATCTATTATTATCATCTCTATCCATTATCTATATAAAGAAAACAATAGGAATTTTTCAGCTTGACACATATACACAATAAGATTAAATGTACTGTGAGACTTGTTTTAAAAAATCTCTGTTTTCTTAAATTATCAAGACACCTAGATAATGAAATATAAATATGTCATCATAGAATATAATCCCTGAAATGACTGAGTTTCTTTGTACTTCAACTTTCAAAACACTCTTCTTTTTTACACTAAACCATACCCACTCTATCCACCATGTCAGTGTTCAAATAGGAAAAGCTTGCTTCCAACCTGCCTAAAATGATAACTTCCTCTTACTCTTCATGTGTATGCCTCCTTCTAAACACTTAGGATTTTCTGTTCACCCCTTTATCATTGAATTGCTAGAATTAGAATTCCTTATTTTCTGGTTAGATCTTTTCACAGCATAAAATTATTTTGTGTCTGTACTTCCTTGTTTATACCTTGACTCTTGATAATAGGATGAGTGTTGTAGTTTCTGTTGGACCTGTCCTAGATGGCACCTGATACACAACACATACTCATAAATTATTTGTTGATTAGATGAATGCATGATGCTTCACACTTTTTAGCAATCATGAGACTGGATCACTTGCCTGAAACTTAAAAAGTTTAAAAACTTTCTTTCATTTTAGAAATGGAGGAGAATTATGATACATTTTCTAGAGCTTTTATAGAGGATCAGGGTGTTTCACATTTATTAAAGAGTATGATATGCCCTAGGATGAAACTTCATGTTTTGTACAAATTTAAATAGTATAAAATGCTAATACTGAAAATAAGTTTGTGTATGGTTATTTCCCACAAATCAGTGGAGAAACTTTTAAAAAATGACTGAATTAATCCTCTTATTTATGACAGCTATAACAATGTCAATACAGTGGGACAGAGGCAGCTGATGGAGGATCTCAAGGGCTAAATATTTGATGTGCTCTGTGATTCAAGATGTGATAATTCTTTGGCTACAGTACATGGTAGCTTGAGGCTTTCATTTTCTGAATGGGTAAAGTGGAGAGTATGGATGATATACATATCAAATTCCTAAATACTAATCCAAGTGATGCTTCTCCCGGCAATCTTGATTCCAGCTTATTGTTCATCCAGCACACTATTTCTCATGATGTACTCTGCATGTAAGTTAAATAGGCCCGGTTACATTACACAGTCTTGAGGTACTCCTTTATGTATTTGGAACCAGTTGGTTGTTCCATGTCCAGTTCTAACTGTTGCTTCCTTACCTGCATACAGATTTCTCAAGAGGTAGGTCTTTGATCTTGTATTCCCATCTCTTGAATTTTCCACAGTTTACTGTGATCCACACAGTCAAAGGCTTTGGCATAGTCAATAAAGCAGAAATAGATGTTTTTCTGGAACTCGCTTGCTTTTTTGATGATCCAGGGGATGTTGACAATTTGATCTCCGGTTCCTCTGCCTTTCCTAAAACCAGCTTAAACATTAGGAAGTTCACAGTTCACATATTGCTGAAGCCTGGCTTGGAGAATTTTGAGCATTACTTTACTAGCGAGTGAGATGAGTGAAATTGTGTGGTAGTTTCAGCATTCTTTGGCCTTGCCCTTTTTTGGGATTGGACCAAAGAATGACCTTTTCCAGTCCTGTGGCCACTCCTGAGTTTTCCAAATGTGCTGACATATTGAGTGCAGGACTTTCATAGCATCATCTTTTAGGATTTGAAATAGCTCAACAAGAATTCCATCACCTCCATTGGTTTTGTTCATAGTGATGCTTTCTAAGGCCCATTTGACTTCGCATTCCAGGATGTCTGGCTCCAGGTGAGTGATCACACCATCGTGATTACATGAGTCATAAATATCTTTTTTGTACAATTCTTCTGTGTATTCATGTCACCTCTTCTTAATATCATCTGCTTATGTTAGGTCCATGCCATTTCTGTCCTTTACTGAGCCCATCTTTGCATGAAATGTTTCCTTGATATCTCTAATTTCCCTGAAGAGATCTCTAGTCTTTCCCATTCTATTGTTTTTCTCTATTTCTTTGCACTGAGGAAGGCTTTCTTATCTCCCCTTGATCTTCTTCGGAATTCTGCATTCAAATGGGTACAGCTTTCCTTTTCTCCATTTTTCTTCACTTCTTTTCTTTTCACAGCTATTTGTAAGGCCTCCTCAGACAGCCATTTTGCTTTTTTGCATTTCTTTTTTTGGGTATGGTCTTGCTCCCTGTCTCCTGTACAATGTCATGAACCTCCATCCGTAGTTCATCAGGCACTCTGTCTATCAGATCTAGTCCCTTAAATCTATTTCTCACTTCCACTGTATAATCATAAGGGATTTGATTTAGGTCATACCTGAATGGTCTAGTGGTTTTCCCTAATTTCTTTAATTTCAGCCTGAACTTCTCAATAAAAATTTCATGATATGAGCCACAGTCTGCTCCCTGTCTTGTTTTTGCTGACGGTATAGAGCTTTCTCCTTTATGACAAAAAGTGAAGAAGAACTAAACAGGTTCTTGATGAAAGTGAAAGAGGAGAGTAAAAAAGTTGGCTTAAATCTCAACATTCATGGCATCCGGTCCCATTACTTCATGGCAAATAGATGGGGAAACAGTGGCTGACTTTAATTTTTGGGCTCCAAAATCACTGCAGATCATGATGTAACTGCAGCCATGAAATTAAAAGATGCTTACTCCGTGGAAGGAAAGTTATGACCAACCTAGACAGCATATTAAAAAGCAGAGACATTACTTGGTCAACAAATGTCCATGTAGTCAAGGCTATGGTTTTTCCAGTAGTCATGTACAGATGTGAGAGTTGGACTATAAAGAAAGCTGAGTGCCAAAGAATTGATGTTTTTTAACTGTGGTTTTGGAGAAGATTGTTGAGAGTCCCTTGGACTGCAAGGAGATCTAACCAGTCCATTCTAAAGGAAATCAGTCCTGGGCATTCATTGGAAGGACTCCTATTGAAGCTGAAGCTCCAATACTTTGACCATCTGATGTGAAGAGCTGACTCACTGGAAAAGACCCTGATGCTGGAAAGGTTGAAAGCGAAAGGAGAAGGGGACAACAGAGGATGAGATGGTTGAATAGCATTACTGACTCAATGGACATGAGTTTATGTTAACTCCGGGAGTTGGTGATGAATAAGTGTTGGTACAGTGCTGGTACAGCCAATAATAAGGAGGCCTGGCATGCTCCATTCCATGTGATTGCAAAGAGTCAGACATGACTGAGCCCTGAACTGAACTGAACTGGATCCAAATGAATGTGAGAAGATCTCCAGTAATGTTAACAGCTTGGGAAAAAACAGAACAACCAAAGCAATGAGTAACGGGTAAATGTTTTTATTCATGTAGACTATGGTTTAGAAGACTTTTACAAGGTGAGAAAATATAGTGAAACTTCAGAGGTAATTAAAAAGTCCTACTCTCAATTATTGAATGTTGAAAAAATAAAATCCATGAACACTAGCTACAGAAAATTGCTAGAAGGAAGAAGGACAACCTGGCAAATATTCAGTGCTATAGGTTAGGTACTTGAGAATGTGGAAAATTTTCATGAGAAATCAGACAAGTTAATGGTGTAATTCCATTAAATTGGAGCTGTTGCCTGTTTGCAATTAATTATTCAATTAATCATTGAAAATTAGAGCCATAGCACTAAAGAATTTAAGAAAAATTAACTGCCTTTTTTTATTCTCATGAATCATATAAGCAACAGAAGATTTCTCATATTTGAAAAAATGCTTCTCGGTATTAAGTACTACCCTAGAACCTTGGAAAATGAAACTTAAAAACACTGGAAATGAAGAAAAACTCTCCTCCTCTTGCTTTATTGTAGTACTTTAATACTTTTGCCAACACAGTAGAGACTGTTACTGGAGAGATTTTAAATATGAAGCAGTAAGCTTTGTTTATCTTCTTCTGCAAGAAAATCACACTAAATCAAGGTGTTTAAAACAATAGCTTATCTTTCATCTTTCTATGAGTAATCTCACCTATGTGGTTCTCCTTTGAATTACATCACGTGGTTGGGGTCATGCAGTGATCATCTGACAGGTTCTCAGAGGCAGACACTAAAGGAAACTTACTAATATGGTGGCAATTGATGCTTATTATTGTTTGGAAACATTTATAATGCTGCCTGCCAAAGCACTTATATAACCTCTGCATGGGATTTTGTCTATTGACAATATGGCAGCTGTTCTAAAAGAGGCTGTCATAAAGTGAGTATTCCAAGGAACACATACTTTCCAGTCTCTTAAGAACTGGGCACAGATACATATACCTGTGTGTGTTAGTTGCTTAGTCATGTCCAACTCTTTGCAACCCCATAGACTGCAGCCCACCAGGCCCCTCCATCTATGGGATCCTCCAGGCAAGAACACTGGAGTGGGTTGCCATTTCCTTCTCCAAAAGGAACTATAGAAAGAAAGAAAGCGATGTCGTTCAGTTGTGTCCTACTCTTTGTGACCCCGTGGACTGTAGCCTACCGGACTCCTCCATCCATAGAATTTTCCAGGCAAGTGTACTGAAGTGGGTTGCCATTTCCTTCTCCATACATATACGTGGTTACCTCTTAATATTCTGTTGCATTGAGCAGTCAGTAAATTTTCATGATTTTAAAGTGAAGTGGTATAATTTCTATTTCAAAGAATTTTTGGTCATTTTCCATAATAATTAACACTATGCAGTAATTTTTGGGAATCACTGAATTCAAATAAGCAATTAAAAGCCAAAATCTTCCTGACTTTTGATGATTTACTTCTCTTCAGTCACACAGACAAAAATAACATCAGTGTCAATGACATGTCACATATCCATTTTCAAAGCTTCCTCTGTGATGGAATAAATCAACTACATTAGTGTGTCCAACTCAGTGCACTCATTGCACCATTGCTGAAACTTATGCTCACACATAACAAAGAAAAATCTATTGATACTGATTGTAGAATATTGTAAAAACTAAAGTAATACCCAAATCATCCTGACTTGCCTTTCTAAAATCGGATTTTCAGGAATCAGCAATATGTTTTTCCCTCTATGTATAAAAAATAAACTTCAGTATGAGAAAATATCATTTTCTGTATAGCCTAGGACATCTGATTTTCAGTGACTCCACTGTTACTGCAGCTACTGCTAAGTCGCTTCAGTCGTGTCCGACTCTGTGTGATCCCATAGACAGCAGCCCACCAGGCCTTCCTGTCCCTGGGATTCTCCANGAGATTACGAGTTCCGGTGAAAGAAAAATGGAAAATCGCTCAGTCGTGTCCAGCTCTTTGTGACCCCGTGGACTATACACTCCATGAAATTCTCCAGGCGAGAATACTGGAGTGGTTAGCCATTCCCTTCTCCAGGGGATCTTCCCAACCCAGGGATCGAACCCAGGTCTCCTGCATTGCAGGTGGATTCTTTACCAGCTGAGCCACCAGGGAAGCCCCCCAAAATGTGGAATGCTTCATGAATGCGTGTGTCATATGTGCTGCCGAAGCGAGCACAAGAGTTCCCATACCGAAACTAAAAAAAAAAAAGATTCAAGTACCTCAAGGAAGATGGAATATCCTGCCTGCCACAGCTAAGATCTGGTACAGCCAAATAAATAAATAAAACATAGCTTTAAAAAAAATACTAAAGTGGAAGTGGATGATGTAAAACAGTAATCTCCATCAAAAAGCTTTGTGGCCTCCCTTTGTAAGCTGGGTGTACAGAAATCCAACGATTTCCTCAAGCTCATCAAGCCTTGGCCCTGAGTGTCCCCTAGTTGCATTCATTTTTGCTCTGTGTTCTGGCGCACTAAGATTCTATCATTGTCATGTGATAAATGTATTACCATTGGCACCTGATACTATTCTGATCTTAATCCCCTGGGTAGCTCATTGGCTCACAGAGTCCTTCTCTTCCTCCGTCTCGTGAAGATTTTAGAGTGATGAATCCAATGTGAATCCATTGACTTCAGTATGCTGGGTTCATGTGACCTCTTCAGTCTAGAAACTCCTAGGAAGCTATGAAACTTCATTCCTAGGAAGCTATGTCTTCCTTTCCCCTCTTTTTCTTTGATCTCTTTTGGGGATTGCTATTCTTCCAATTTTTGAACTTCTAGAATGGTTCTAAGGCAAGCTTTTTTCCCCCATGTAGACTGCATCTCTTTATTCTTGGAAAATATCCTCAAGATTAGATTTCACCTTTTTTTTTTTTAATGCTTTTATTTGTTTAGCCATGTGGGTCTTAGCTGTGGCATGAGGGATCTTCCCCCCTACCTCAGAATTAGTAGATTACTTAATAGTTTCAGGAAGAATATAATGTACAAAAGTACATTTGAATGATGTTGTTAGGAAGATAGCAAGAGGAATTATTTGTTTAGCACAAAATGATTTATTTAAATTAAACTTGATAATGTTCTTTCCACTGCAAGTATTTTTCCCCAAAACTCCCTAACCGTCCCACCATTACCCTCTCCCACTTTGCCTGCCCTCCCCCACCACCATAAGTTCCTTCTTTGAGTCTCCTTTTGTTTTTTAAGTAAGTTCATTTGTATCATTTTGGATTCCACATATAAGGGATGTCATATGACATTTCTCCTTATCTGACTGCCTTCACTCAGCGTGGCATGCAGAATCTATATTTGTGGCATATGGGATCTAGTTACCTGATCAGGGATGGAACTTGAGTCCCCTGCATTGGGAGCAAAGAGTCTTAGCCACTGGACCATCAGAGAAGTCCCTAGATTTCATCTTGTTACTATATTTTTAATTTCTAAGAACTGATTTGTGTTCTAAACATTCCATTCCTTTTTTTTTTTTTTTTTTGGCCAAGCTGTTCAGCTGGTGGAATCTTAAGTTTCTCAACCAGGGAGACAGAACCTAGGCTGTCTGCAGTGAAAGTGTGGAGCCCTCACTGCTGCACTGCCAGGGAATTCCCGTGACCTTGGAATTTATGCAATAAATTTTGGTGAGCAGGACTTTGTTTTCTGGAAGGATCAGAAGTGAATTCTGTCATCTGGATTTTATTCCTCATCTAGGCAGTGGATTCTGTCACACTCTAGATTTGTAGAAAACTTGTCTTTACAAGTAAATTGGAATTCATGTGAATACAGGTTAAATAAATTTATTCCTACTGCAAGTGTACATTTTTGCTTTGCAAGTATTTTTGAAGCCAGTCTAAATAGTCTAGTTGATCTTTTTTTTTTTTTTTTTTGGCTGCACTGGGTCTTTGTTGCTTCCTATGCAGTTTCTCCAGTTTGGTGTGTAGGCTTTTCACTGCAGGGAGTCCTCTTGTTACAGGGCATGGACTCTAGAATATGGGCTCAGTAGTTGGGACCTACAGGCTTCCTTGCCTTGCTGCATGTGGGTTCTTCCTGGACCAGAGATTGAACCCATGGCAGGTAGATTCTTAACCACCAGACCACCAGGGAAGTCCCTGCTGCTGCTGCTAAGTCGCTTCAGTCGTGTCTGACTCTCTGCAACCCCATAGACAGCAGCCCACCAGGCTCCCCCGTCCCTGGGATTCTCCAGGCAAGAACACTGGAGTGGGTTGCCATTTCCTTCTCCAATGCATGAAAGTGAAAAGTGAAAGGGAAGTCGCTTAGTTGTGTCCGACTCTTAGCGACCCCATGGACTGCAGCCTACCAGGCTCCTCCATCCATGGGATTTTCCAGGCAAGAGTACTGGAGTGGGGTGCCATTGCCTTCTCCAAGGGAAGTCCCTAGTCAACCTTTTAAATGAAACTTATATAGTTTCAGACTACCAGGGAAGCCTGGTAGTTATATAACTATAACATATATATGTGGGCTTCCCTGGTAGTAAAAAATACTCCTGCAATGCGAGAGACTTGGGTTTGATCTCTGGGTTGGGAAGATCCCCTGGAGAAGGGAAAGGCTACCCACTCCAGTATTCTGGCTTGGAGAATTCTAGGGACAGAGGAGCCTGGCAGGCCACATGGGGTCTCAAAGACTTGGTTGCGACTGAGCGATTTTCACTTTCACGTTTCATATATATATATATATTTCCTTTTAACACTTGATTATTATGTGTGATTATAGTGAAAGTTGGTGGGAAAATAATAGATTTCAATATGTTTGTTTGTTTAAATGTTTGAAGTCACTCAGTTGTGTCCGACTCTTTGTGACCTCGTGGACTATAGCCCACCAGGCTCCTCCATCCATGGGATTCTCCAGGCAAGAATACTGGAGTGGGTTGCCATTTCCTTCTCCAGGGGATCTTCCCAACCCAGGGATCGAACCCAGGTCTCCCACACGACAGGCAGACGCTTTAACCTCTGAGCCACCAGGGAAGCCCCCGGATTTCAATGTATTAACTCAAATTAAGAAATTGTGAAAGAGACAGCTGCACCAATTAAATCTATCAACGGGAATTTAATTCCTTGCCACTTAGAGGCCACCAGGAACTCATGTGGTCAAACCAAGTTAGGTTTCTTTAGTCTGTTATAGTGAGGGAGGATTCTAGCATGGGTGACTCAGTAACAGGGAGGTGGGAGGGCTTTATTAGAGGATTTGTGCTTATGCGGGTGATTCTGAGAAGACAAAGGAGTCATCACTAGACTGGATGCTGAAGAAGTGAGGGCAGTTCTGTGAGTGGACAGCTTGGCGGTTTCTGTTCAGGAGGCAAGGAGGTGGGAGCTGGGTGGAACTGTCCTGAAAGAAGCAGGAGTTGTCCTTAGGAGACAATTCAGTCCATGGAGACGGTTATTTTTACAGTTTTAGAAGTTGCGCTTTGGCCATACGAGGCTGTCGAGCGCTTGGAATGTGGCTGATCCTATTTGAGATGTGTTCTTCATGTGAAATACTCAGTCCAACAAGGAAAGTAAAATATTTTCCTAATATTTTTTTCATTTTTAGCACATATTGGCATAACTGGACTAGATAAAAAGTATAGATACAGGGTTAGATAAAATATATTAAAACGAACCTCAGCTGTTTAGTATTATTCGCTTTAATGTGATTACTAGAAAATTTAAAGTTGGGAGTTTCCTGGTGGTCCAGTGGTTAGGACTTGGCACTTTCAATGCCAAGGGTGAGGGTTGATCCCTAGTTGGGCAGCTAAGATCCTGCAAGCCACATGGTGCGGACAAGAAAGAAAGACCAAAAAAAAAAAAGTGAAGGAGAGAGGAAGGAGGGAAGGGAAGAAGAAGGAAACGTGACAGAAGAAGGAAATTTAAAGTCTTGTGTGCAGCTTGCTAGTGGGCGCACATCAGTTTCAGATGAACAGCTGCAGTCAGCCAGTGGGTCTTCGGTAGGTCCTTTCTATTAGTTCTCTCTTCTCAGGGCAAACCTTCAGCTAGCCTCTCCCTCCCACTCCTTTNATTTAAAGTCTTGTGTGCAGCTTGCTAGTGGGCGCACATCAGTTTCAGATGAACAGCTGCAGTCAGCCAGTGGGTCTTCGGTAGGTCCTTTCTATTAGTTCTCTCTTCTCAGGGCAAACCTTCAGCTAGCCTCTCCCTCCCACTCCTTTTGAGAAGGACTTTCCAGGCAAATCAAAGATGGTCTCATTCTCTTCTGAAAGACCCCTCCCACTCCTTTTGAGAAGGACTTTCCAGGCAAACAAAGATGGTCTCATTCTCTTCTGAAAGATCCAGAGGAGCCTCGGGTTAATTACTGTTAGTGCAAGATGATGCTTCTCTTGTCAGGATGCATTTCTGAGAAATTGATGATAAAAGGCCATTCTTGCTTTGTATAGACGTATTTTTTCAAGGGATTCTTTTAAAATGAGACTTAAATACATTTAAAGCAGTATTTCTCAACTTTTTCACCACTGTCTTGCCCAGCTAAGTCTTTTTTCCGTAACTCGCCGCCCCTCCCAACATTTTTATAGCAGAGATCTACTGTGCACCGGTTTATATAATATGGTGCCTCTGTCTGTTTCTACATATTGTGCTGTGCTCAGTCTCAGCCATGCAACCCCATGGACTGGAGCCCACCAGGCTTCTCTGTCCATGGAATTTTTCAGGCACGAATACTGGAGTGGGTTGCCATTTCATCCTCCAGGGGATTTTCCCGACCCAGGAACGGAACCCTCGTCTTCTGGGTCTCCTGCATTGTAGGCAGATTCTTTACCTACTGAGGCATCAGGGAAGCCGTGTGTGTGTGTGTGTGTGTGTGTGTGTGTGTGTGTNTTTGGATTTACTTCTTTGGAAGGAATGATGCTAAAGCTGAAACTCCAATATTTTGGCCACCTCATGCGAAGAGTTGACTCATTAGAAAAGACTCTGATGCTGGGAGGGATTGGGGGCAGGAGGAGAAGGGGACGACAAAGGATGAGATGGCTGGATGGTATCACTGACTCAATGCACATGAGTCTGGGTGAAATCCGGGAGTTGGTGATGGACAGAGAAGCCTGGTGTGCTATGATTCATGGGGTCCCAAAGAGTCAGACATGACTGAGTGACTGAACTGAACTGAATAAACAATTAACAAAGTATATAGCTCCCTTGCTGAGACTAGCAAGGGGGTCACCCTCCATCTCTCTTCTGATGTCTATCTCAGAAGCTTTCTCTGTCCCTTTTTATACTTTAATAAAACTCTGCTATACAAAACCTCTTGAGTGACCAAGCCGGGTCCCTGGCTCAAAGCTAAATCTTCTTCTTTAGAGACCTTAAGCTATCAATAATCTATATTTGCATAGATAAAGAAATGGTAGGAAATATATTAAAATTTAAAATATATTAAAATCTAAATATCTCTGGTTAAAAAGCAAATTATCAGCTTCTCTCTGGAATATACATGTCACTCAGTAAATAAGGAAGATAAAATGTCAATGTAATTTGGTCAGTTTCAAGCAATTTAGGTGGTAGGATACTAATCAAATTATACATAGCACATGTTGTGGCAAACTATCTTGTACCTTTTCAGTACTGAAGGGGTTCACATTTTGTTGTCTTCTTTCAAGAACTTTAACTGGTTTATAGACATGGAGATAAAATAATTTTAGTTTATCCTATGAAACAAACCAGATGATATTTTTTAATGCAATTGTTGTGAGTTGCTCTGTAACTTAGGTACAAATCAAAATAATTTATATATATTTTATCTACACTATGTTAAATTTTAGCATATGAAAGAAAAAATATATACAGGCTAAGTTGAAAGTTGTATACAATGAGAATCTGTTGCTGTGTCCTCAAATATGGTACTGATTTTCTTAGGCAAAATTTAATGATTCAATTTTCTCCTCAATCAGTTCAGTTCAGTTGCACACTCATGTCCAATTCTTTGCAAAACCATGAACTGCAGCACAACAGGCCTCCCTGTCCATCACCAGCTCCAGAGTTTACTCAAAGTATGTCCATTGAGTTGGTGATGCCATCCAGCCATCTCATCCTCTCTTGTCCACTTCTCCTCCTGCCCCCAATCCCTTCNTTGCAAAACCATGAACTGCAGCACAACAGGCCTCCCTGTCCATCACCAGCTCCAGAGTTTACTCAAAGTATGTCCATTGAGTTGGTGATGCCATCCAGCCATCTCATCCTCTCTTGTCCACTTCTCCTCCTGCCCCCAATCCCTTCCAGCATCAGAGTCTTTTCCAATGAGTCAATTCTTTTCATGAGGTGGCCAAAGTACTGGAGTTTCAGCTTTAACATCAGTTCTTCCAATGAACACTCAAGACTGATCTCATCTAACCTGGACTGGATGGATCTCTTTGCAGTCCACCGGACTCTCAAGAGTCTTCTCCAACACCACAGTTCAAAACCGTCAGTCTTCAGCACTCAGCCTTCTTCACAGTCCAACTGTCACATCCATACATGACTACTGAAAAAACCATAACCTTGACTAGACAGATCTTAGTCGGCACAGTAATGTCTCTGCTTTTGAATATGCTGTCTAGGTTGGTCATAACTTTTCTTCCAAGGAGTAAGCATCTTTTAATTTCATGGTTGCAGTCACCATCTGCAGTGATTTTGGAGTCCCTCCCCAAAAAAGTCTGACACTGTTTCCCCATCTATTTCCCATGAAGTGATGGGATCAGATACCATGATCTTAGTTTTCTGAATGTTGAGCTTTAAGCCAACCTTTTCACTCTCTACTTTCACTTTCATCAAGAAGCTTTTTAGTTCCTCTTCATTTTTTGCCATAAAGATGGTGTCATCTGCATATCTGAGGTTATTGATATTTCTCCCGGCAATCTTGATTCCAGCTTGTATTTCTTTCAGTCCAACATTTCTCGTGATATACTTTGCATATAAGTTAAATAAGCAGGGAGTGGTCTAGTGTTTTTCCCTACTTTCTTCAATTTAAGTCTGAATTTGGTAATAAGGAGTTCATGAATTGAGCCACAGTCAGCACCTGGTCTTGTTTTTTGTTGACTGTATGGAGCTTCTCCATCTTTGGCTGCAAAGAATAAAATCAATCTGATTTCAGTGTTAACCATCTAGTGATGTCCATGTGGAGAGTCTTCTCTTGTGTTGTTGGAAGAGGGTGTTTGCTTGACCAGTGCGTTCTCTTGGGAAAACTCTATTAGCCTTTGCCCTGCTTCATTCCATATTCCAAGGCCAAATTTGCCTGTTACTCCAGGTGTTTCTTGACTTCCTACTTTTGCATTCCAGTCCGCTATAATGAAAAGGACATCTTTTGGGGGTGTTAGTTCTAAAAGGCCTTGTAGGTCTTCATAGAACCATTTGACTTCAGCTTCTTCATCATTACTGGTTGGGGCATTGGCTTGCATTACTATGATATTTAATGGTTTGCCTTGGAAATGAACAGAGATCATTCTGTCATTTTTGAGAGTGCATCTAAGTATTGCATCCAAGTATTGCATTTCAGACTCTTTTGTTGACCATGATGGCTACTCCATTTCTTCTATGGTATTCTTGTCCACAGTAGTAGATATAATGGGCTTCTGATTTAAATTCACCCATCCCAGTCCATTTTAGTTCACTGATTCCTAGAATGTCGATGTTCACTGTTGTCATCTCCTGTTTGACCACTTCTAATTTGCTTTGATTCATGGAACTGACATTCCAGGTGCCTATGCAATATTGCTCTTTACAGCATTGGAGCTTGCTTCTATAACCAGTCACATCCACAGCTGGGTATTGTTTTTGTATTGGCTCCATCCTTTCATTCTTTCTGCAGTTATTTCTCCCCTGATCTCCAGTAGCATATTGGACACCTACTGACCTGGAGAATTCCTCTTTCAGTATCCTATCATTTTGCCTTTCATACTGTTCGTGGAATTCTCAAGGTAAGAATACTGAAATGGTTTGCCATTCCCTTCTCCAGTGGAACACATTCTGTTAGACCTCTCCACAATGACCCACCCATCTTGGGTGGCCCCACATGGCATGGCTTAGTTTCATTGAGCTAGACAAGGCTGTGGTCCTAGTATGATTAAATTGACTAGTTTTCTGTGATTATGGTTTCAGTGTATCTGTTCTCTGATGCCCTTTTGCAACACCTACTGTCTTACTTGGGTTTCTCTTATCTTGCATGTGTGATATCTCTTCACGACTGCTCCAGCAAAGTGCAGCTGCTACTCCTTACCTTGGATGAGGGATATCTCCTCATGGCTGCCCCTCCTAACCTTGAATGTGGAGTAGCTCCTCTTGCCCCACAGTGTTGCTCCTCTCAGCCACCATCCGAACCTCAGGTGTGGATTAGCAATGGTATATTTTATATTTTGCATAAGAATCCTTTTATATACCTTCTCTAGTTATTAAAAGGTGAGATTTATCCATATAGATAAACTAAATCAGTATGTATGAGGTCATATACTGATTCTGTATACTAGCAAACTACCATAAGTAGTCTGAGAATCACAGAGCTGGAAGAATATCTGAAATATACTTTACTAAAATATTTTAAATGAGTATTCATTGACTGCTTCTTAACTCCTTTCTTAAAATTAAAAAAAGAAGCTAGATAAAAAAAGTCAGGTGCACAGGCCATATGTTCAGAGATTCATGAAGGAAATATATGGTTTAACCAGCAGGCTATATATTTATAAGTCTTATAGTGAATATTTTGTAGGAGCAGGATTAAAAATATTTATTATCATTTCTTGTGAAATCTGAAATATTACATAGATGAACCTATCTACAAAACAGAAACAGAATCACAGACATAGAAAACAATCTTCTGGTTGCCAAGGGGGAGGGGAAATGTGGAAGGGTGGGATGGAAGCTTGGGGTTAGCAGAAGAAAACTATTATATGAAGTGTGAACGAACAACAATGTCCTACTGCATAGCACAGGGAATTATCTTCAATATGGCAACCCACTCCAGTACTCTTGCCTGGAAAATCCCATGGATGGAGGAGCCTGGAAGGCTGCAGTCCATGGGATCGCTGAGGGTCGGACACGACTGAGCGACTTCACTTTCACTTTCCACTTTCACTTTCATGCATTGGATAAGGAAATGGCAACCCACTCCAGTGTTCTTGCCTGCAGAATCCCAAGGACGGGGGAGCCTGGTGGGCTGCCGTCTATGGGGTCACACAGAGTTGGTCAGGACTGAGGTGACTTAGTAGTAGTAGTAGTAATCCTCTGACAAAACATAATGAAAAAGAATATGAAAAATAAGTACACACACACACACATATAGCTGAATCACTTTGCTGTACAGCAGAAATTAACACAACATTGTAAATCAACTATGTGCATGTGTGGTAAGTCACTTCAGTCATGTCTGACTCTTTGTGAAATGTAGCCTGTTAGGCTATAAATGTACCCTATGAAATGTAGCCTGCGGGCTCTTCTCACCATTGGATTCTCCATGGAAGAATACTGGAGTGGGTCGTCATGCCCTTTTCCAAGGGATCTTCCTGACCCCAAGATCAAACACATGTCTCATTATGTCTCCTTCATTGGCAGGTGGGTTCTTTACCACTAGAGAAAGCTGAGAGGCCCCAAATCAACTATGTTTCAATTTTAAAAAATAGTATTTATTTTTTTAATGTTGAAGACTGTATAAAATTGAGTTTTCCCAACATATAAAATTTTAAAGAAAATAAATGTATTCATCAGTTTGGCTAATTAGGACCATCTTTGATCTATTTAAGAATAATTAAACATATTTTTTAAATTAAATGTAAAAATCGTTCACTTTAAAATCATCCTGGATGAGTATACCAATTGTTATATCAATAATATAAAAAGTCAAATTCCTCAATTCCCCATTTTCTTATTCTACATATTAAAAGTGAGTTAATACTTTTCAAATATTTGTTATTAATGTTATATATATATATATATATATATATATATATATGAAC
>SJYV01027896.1:579671-592137 GCA_006410875.1 Neotragus pygmaeus
ACAACAGACTGGTTCCAAATAGGAAAAGGAGAATGTCAAGGCTGTATATTGTCACACTGCTTATTGAACTTCTATGCAGGGTACATCATGAGAAACGCTGGGCTGGAAGAAGCACAAGCTGGAATCAAGATTGCCAGGAAAAATATCAGTCACCTCAGATAAGCAGATGACACCACCCTTAT
This sequence comes from Neotragus pygmaeus, assembly GCA_006410875.1. Classification (NCBI taxonomy): domain Eukaryota; kingdom Metazoa; phylum Chordata; class Mammalia; order Artiodactyla; family Bovidae; genus Neotragus; species Neotragus pygmaeus. Next base: position 579,854 of record SJYV01027896.1, read on the forward strand.
GGCAGACAGTGAAGAGGAACTAAAAAACCTCTTGAGGAAAGTGAAAGAGGAGAGCGAAAAAGTTGGCTTAAAGCTCAATATTCAGAAAACGAAGATCATGGCATCCGGTCTCATCACTTCATGGGAAATAGATGGGGAAACAGTAGAAACACTGTCAGAGTTTATTTTTTGGGACTCCAAAATCACTGCAGATAGTGACTGTAGCCACGAAATTAAAAGATGCTTACTCCTTGGAAGAAAATTTATGACCAGCCTAGATAGCATATTCAAAAGCAGAGACATTACTTTGCCGACTAAGGTCCGTCTAGTCAAGGCTATGGTTTTTCCTGTGGTCATGTATGGATATGAGAGTTGCACTGTGAAGAAAGCTGAGGGCCAAAAAAATGGATGCTTTTGAACTGTGGTGTTGGAGAAGATTCTTAGGAGTCCCTTGGACTGCAAGGAGATCCAACCAGTACATTCTGAAGGAGATCAGTCCTGGGATTTCTTTGGAAGGAATGATACTAAAGCTGAAACTCCAGTACTTTGGCCACCTCATGTGAAGAGTTGACTCATTGGAAAAGACTGTGATGCTGGGAGGGATTTGGGGCAGGAGGAGAAGGGGACAACAGAGGATGAGATGGCTTGATGGCATCACTGACTCGATGGACGTGAATCTGAGTGAACTCTGGGAGTTGTTGATGGACAGGGAGGCCTGGAGTGCTGCAGTTCATGGGGACCCAAAGAGTTGAACATGACTGAGTGACTTAACTGAACTAAACTTATATACACAGAGTAGTAAAACAAAAGAAAACAAAACAAAACCCTGCTAGTCAGTGCTCTATTACCTATAATTACTGAGCATTTATTAAAATGATGATTTTTATATTGGGAAAATTAACATTATTTAATTTTATTTTTTCTTACAATTATTCCCACCTCATATATGCCTACATAACATTTCCACCTACAAGAGTTTGCCTATTTTTTAATAAAATCTAGATTTGTAGATGTTTGATTTGCTCTTATAGCCATTTGTGCTGATTTAGTGAAGTGTACTCAATGTGCTTAGATAAAATGTTTTCTGACAGAAAAAATAATATTGTTTCCATCTAAAATGCATTGTCTCAAGGTAAAAATAGCCAATTTCAGTCTTTCTTTAGAAAAACAAAACAAAAGCAAAAACATAGCATTTATATAATAACAATGTGAGAGACAGAGTGGTGGCTTAGCAGGCTGTATTTCTGGAAGACTTCCTAAAGCCAGAGTTTCCAATCACATAGGGTTAGTTAAGTCCTTCATCTTCTCTAGGTAGATAAGTTGAGTGCCATGCATTTTGTGCAGTTAACTTTTTTAAAAAAAGTATTTTGGTTGCTATGAGTGAAAATCAAATGAGAGCCTTGAAATTTTTATTAATAAAAAGGGCTTACATGGAAGCTGATCTTGTCCTAGAAAATGTTTGATATTATTGAATATTTACAAAGTTTTGTTATTTGGTAATATTTACATAGTAACCTCTACTCAGTTCTCCTCTGGATAGAATCTGATTGTCATCTGTATTTTATCCAATGTCATCTTTATTTGTATTTACAGTACAAATAAACATGTTTTCTGGGTTAATTATTCTAGTGTACTGATAAAAACTGTGAAAGAAATCACCTCTAGAGTAATACTCACAAAGGTAAATTTATTTTTAGAAAAACTAACATCATGACAAAGAGCATAAGAGTAAATAATAAATAAAAGTAAATATATAATTCTACCTGTTTTTATTGTAGAACATATATTATGCATGCCATGCAGTTGCAAAAATAACTCAGTTAAAAATAATAAATACCATAAACTGTCCAAATATCTTTCAAAATTTCATTCATCAATATGAAAGGCAACTGTGGGTTTGGAATTTTCTCTATTAAAAATAAATGTCTTGTAATATTCAAGGGCTAAACCCTGGAATAACTAGAATCAGATTTTTTGGTCTAATTATTATGCAAGTTATTTAAATGACTAAATTTCAACCTTACAAGGTTATTGTGAGAATCATATTACATCTGTGCATAAAAATATTTAGCAAATTACTTACCACACAATAAGAACTCAAGAAATGTTAGCTGTTGTTATCAATGTGATAAATAGCTGCCAGCCTCTATATGAGCAGTCTGAATTTCCTGTGACAAAACAGGGAAAAAGAATGTTGGTAGGTGTATCACACATTTATGGGGTTGTGTGTTCTGTTCCTTGAGGAAATAAGGGGGAAAAGCTTAGAAGGTATGCTCTAGTTTAAGATGAAAGATTACAAATAAATGCACATTAGAACAAAGAATTAAAGGGTGAGAATGTGATTAAGACCAGACTAGCAAGAAGAAAAACTAAGAGGGAGACAAAGTATCAAGAAAGAAATGAAAATGGATACAACTTTGAAATACATACTTTTGAAATACTGCATTGAGAAAAAGGCAAATAAAATATATGATGCTTTTGAAATTGTATGTTTTTTTTATAAATCATTTTCACTGTTTTGTAGAGTGATCTTACAATAAAGATTTGAGTTTGTTAAATAAGTGTTAAACTTTCTATCTAGCAGTTGAAGGATTAGGATCTAGAAGTTGTAAGTGGTATGACCAAAGTTGTATCACAAATTATCAGGAAGGCTTGCAGTTAAATCCTGTTTTTCCTTATTGCTTTTTCAAATTGTCTCTGTAAATAAATCTTACCAATACAGATTACCTCAAACCTTTTTTTTCAAATCTATCATATGCCAAGAGCTCTGTCACACCCTCTACACACCTTTTATCATTTAAGGCTTCTAATAATCTTTTAATATGTCACAGAACAGATCTGAGAAAACAGAGATGTTAGCTAATCCCTAAAATATACATATCTGCTCGTAGATTATGGATCTTTGGCTTGAACCCACTATATCAGACTCCAAAAACACCCAACATTTTGCACTAGGTTTCACAGAAGAATGGTTTCAGGGAAAGTGCTTAATATTCTTACACACAAATCTACTGTTCATCTTTGAACCCAAAGGTTTACATTCTAAATTTTGGCTTCAATTAGAAGTAACCCTTTCTGTCAAGTCGAGTGGGACGGTACAGCTTTCCCATTTTCTGTGGCAAGGCTAAAAGCTGACTAATTAAATTACCCTGTTCGAATTATAAGCTTGTTCAGTACAAGAACATTTGCCTTTTTTCACTACTACATCCCTCAAACTTATAATATTTACTCACAGAGTACCTAGGTTAAAAATAGATATGGTGGAAAACTAGCCATTCATTCTACCAAAGTAAATACAAAATAGAAATTTTCCCATTTTTTTCCCCTATGTTTTATTTTTCTATACAATGAAAAAAAAAAAAACCAAAAAACACCTGGATGTTTTAAAGAAGATTTAATTGAAATACCAAAATCTTCTACATTCAACAGTTTCTTTTTTTTCTCTTTCAAATGACCATACTTTAACATATTTATTAAAACCTATTTTATTTTAAATGACCTAAATTATTTGAGTAATTAATCCCTTGACTTTTAATTACTCAGAGTTAAGCTGAAAACACAAGTGTTAGATAAAATAACTGCTTTCTGTTTTGTTTTATAACTGTAATTATGAAGTTTCTAAAATGCACAATCACTAGAATTATCTAGTACACAATTAACAACAGAAAAAGGTCAATGTCTAATTTTTTTAAAGTATTTGGAGATTCAGTTTATTTCAGAAACAGCATTGGATAGATGCACTCTATTAAAAGACTATTTAAACATATGAAATACTCTTTTGCAGTAATTATCCAGTATTTCTAGTATATCCTATTCCTATATATTCTATACAGAAGTTTTATATTGTAAAAGAAGAAACCAACACTCATCCTTTGAAATTTGTTATCATTATTCACAAAGTTTGCAATGTGTAATAGAAAGTATCTAAATTTTGATAATGAACCAAAAACCATTATTGAATTTATTAGTTCTATTATCCAATTGTCATCTACATGTTTCTAAAAATAGGAACTACTAAATTCTAAAAGTTAGTACACCATCTGGATTCTGGGGATGATCATGGTTTAAAAGAGGAATCTGACTCATTAAGGGGGCAAAAAAAAAAAGTATGTGTATTTGTAATTGCACCAAAACATTTACAGAACAGTAGCTGAACCAGCCTAAGAAACAGGTTTGTCATTTTAAACAACTTAAAATCTTTTTTAAAGTTTATACTACAGAGTACCTAATTGTAAATGCCAAACACCATAATATGTTATAAAATTATAAAACAGTCTTAAGAAAATGTTTCTCATGTTTCACCTTTCCTTTTTGATTATCAAACAATTTTCCCAGATATTCATTTAATCTGGCATTATTTTCCAAATGTTCACCATGCCTATGTATATATCTACCTATCAGAGTACACTTCACTTTCGATTCTAATATTTTAAAACATTGTTATTTAAAAATTTCAGTATTCTGGGAGGTGGATCATAGACGATCGTACTGTGATTTATGTTGGAGAGTGTTTTGCCTATGTTCTCCTCTAGAAGTTTTATAGTTTCTGGTCTTACNAGAAGGCTGTCTTTTCACCTTACTTATAGTTTCCTTTGTTGTGCAGAAGCCTTTAATTTTAATTATATCCCATTTGTTTATTTTTGCTTTTATTTCCAATATTTTGGGAGGTGGGTCATAGAGGATTCTACTGTGATTTATGTCGGAGAGTGTTTTGCCTATGTTCTCCTCTAGAAGTTTTATAGTTTCTGGTCTTACATTTAGATCTTTAATCCATTTTGAGTTTATTTTTGTGTGTGGTGTTAGAAAGTGATCTAGTTTCATTTTTTTACAAGTGGTTGACCAGTTTTCCCAGCACCACTTATTAAAGAGATTGTCTTTACTCCATTGTATATTCTTGCTTCCTTTGTCGAAGATAAGGTGTCCATAGGTGTGTGGATTTATCTCTGGGCTTTCTATTTTGTTCCATTGATCTATATTTCTGTCTTTGTGCCAGATTTTTGATGGATGTTTAAAGATTTAAAAATATTACCATATGACTCATAGTTATCAAGAAGAATGAAAAACAGATGTTTAGACCAAATTATAGACATGATTGTTTATTGAGGCTTCATTCACTATAGCCAAAATGTGGAAGAAAACAAATGTCCAACAACTGATGAATGATTAAGTAAAATTCAGTTATGTACATACAATGTAATATTTTTGGCAAGAAAAAGAATTTAAGTACTATATATTCTATAAAATGGGTGACTTTGAAAACATGTTTAAGATGTGTATAAGAGACAGGTGATATTGAGTGNCTGATGAATGATTAAGTAAAATTCAGTTATGTACATACAATGTAATATTTTTGGCAAGAAAAAGAATTTAAGTACTATATATTCTATAAAATGGGTGACTTTGAAAACATGTTTAGGTAAAATAATCAGACACCAAAAATCAAATGTTCTCATTTACATGAAGTGTCCAGAATAGCTAAATTGATAAAGAAAACAAAGTGGTGAATGGTTGCCAGATGCTGAGGGGAAGGAATATGAGTGGAAAGTGACTACTTCATACAGGTTTTATTTGGGGGATGACAAAAATTTTATACAATTAGTGGAGATGGTTGTGTCTCTCAGAAACCCTCTGAATCATAAGCTTTAAAATATGTTAAATTGAGAGTTTTATGTTATGTAAATTTTGCATTAATAAAATAAAAGTAAAATAACCTAAACAGTGATAATCTAACTTTTCACCTTAAATCACTGATATAAGAACAAACTAAATCCAAAGCAAAATGTAGGGAGAAAATAATAAGAATTGTTGTGCAGTCGTTCAGTCTTGTCTAACTCTTTGCAACCCTGTGGACTGTAGCACTCCAGGCTTCCCTGTCCTTCATCATCTCCTGGAGTTTGCTCAATCTCATGTCCATTGAGTTGATGGTGCTATCCAAATATCTTGTCTTCTGTTGTCCCCTTCTTCTTCCTACAATCTTTCCCAGCATCAGGGTCTTTTCCAATGAGTCAGCTCTACAATTCAGGTGAGCAAAATACTGGAGCTTCAGCTTCAGCATAAGTCCTTCAGATGAAAATTCAGGACAGATTTCCTTTGGGATTGACTGGTTTGATCTCTTCACAGTCCAAGGGAGTATTCTCAAGTCTTCTCAAGCACCACAGTTCAAAGGCAGCAATTCTTAGTTGCTCAGCCTTTTTTTATTGTCCAGCTATCACATCTGTACATGACTACAGGAAAAAAAGCCATAGCTTTGATTATATAGATCTTTATAGGCAAAGTGGTGTCTCTAATTTTTAATATGCTGTCTAGGTTTGTCATTGCTTTTCTTCCAGGGAGCAAGCGTCTTTTATTTTCATGGCTGCAGCCACCATCCACAGTGACTTTGGAGCCCAAGAAAATAAAGTCTGTCACTGTTTCCATTGATTTCCCATCTATTGACGAAATGCCATGATCTTCGTTTCTTGAATTGTAGTAAAAGAGCAAATTAGCCAAGATGGCATGTTCAGGCACTCACCCCAAGTTTTGTATATGCTGCTAAGTCGCTTCAGTCATGTCCGACTCTGCGCGACCCCATAGACGGCAGCCCACCAGGCTCCACAGCCCCTGAGATTCTCCAGGCAAGAACACTGGAGTGGGTTGCCATTACCTTCTCCAATGCATGAAAGTGAAATTTGAAAGTGAAGTTGCTCAGTCATGTCTGACTCTTCGAGACCGCATGGACTGCAGCCCACCAGGCTCCTTCATCCATGGGAGTTTCCAGGCAAGAGTACCGGAGTGGGATGGCATTGCCTTCTCCGTTTTGTATATAATGACTATGTAACAGCCGAGATCACATAGTACTCTGCATGAACATCATGAGCTACTCACTTGGTCATGGGTTGTGCATGGTATGGATCTATGAGCTCCACCTAGAAAGTGGCAGCAATTACTGATGTGTCCATTGGATCAGCCATGAAAGGAGAGAATACAGCATGTCTATTGGTACCACTGCTGCATTATCCAGGAGAGAATATTTTTATGGTTGCTGTGCCAGCCAGGAGAGAGGTTGTGTTGTGTTAGGTTATGCTATGGCTGCTTCTATGGCTTCTGGTCAGGCAGGAGAGAATATGTGTGTCTGTAGTTTCTACAGCTCCTCGATTCTCATTCCAGCCTCTTAGCTCATGCCTTGCCTACTCTTCAGTAAACAATGCAGACAGTGTGAACACTGAGACAATTGGTGTAATGAACAGGATCAGCGATACATGAATGTTGAGTTTTAAGTCAGCTGTTTCACTCTTCTCTTTCACTTTCATCAATAGGTTTTTTAATTTCTCTTCACTTTCTGCTACAAAGGCAGTGTCATCTGCATATCTGAGGTTATTGCTATTTCTCCTCACGATCTTGATTCCAGCTTGTGCTTCTTCCAGTCCAGCATTTCACATGATGTATTCTGCATATAAGTCAAATAAGCAAAATGACAATTCCATTGTTCAATGTTTAGTTCTAACAGGCTCCTCTCTCCATGGAATTCTCCAAGCAAGAATACTAGTGTAGGTGGCCATTCCTTTCTCCAGGAGATCCTCCCCACCCAGGGATTGAATCTGCATCTCCTGCATGGCAGGCAGATTCTTTACTGTTTGAGCCACCAGGGAAGCCTAATAAAGATTAGAGAATAAGTTAATAAAATAAATTAATAAAATAGAGAAAATCAACAGGATGAAAATGATCTTAAGAGGGACAACAAAACTGGAAAATCTCTTTCTAGACTTACAAAGAATAAAATGAGAAATGACATTAATTGCTAAAAGCAGGAATGAAAGAGGGGACATTAGTTCCAAACTTAGAGAAATAAGAAAAGAGAATACTATTAACAATTGTATGCCAATATATTAGATAACTTAGATAATGTGGATAAATATCTACAAGGACACATAGAACATATGAATGAATCTATTATGGCCAAGGGAGCTTCCCTGGTGACTCAGATGGCAAAGAATCTGCCTGAACTCCTGGAGACCTGGGTTTGAGTCCTGGGTTGGGAAGGTCCCCTGGAGAAGAGAATGGTTACCCATTCTAGTATTCTTGTCTGGAGAATCCCATCTACAGAGGAGTCTGGCAAGCTACATTCCATGGTGTCGCAAAGAGTCAGATACAACTGAACAACTAACACTTTCACTTTTTACCCATCTTTTTCATAACAGCTAGACACTGTATTAGAAATATAAAGCCTACCCACAAAGTAAAGCACTGTCCCAGATGCTTTGCTTCAGTGGTAAATTCTAAAAACAAACAAACAAAAGTTTAAAAATAACTATTAACTTCTCACAAAGTCTTTAAACAAATAGAATGGAAAAATCCTCATACTACTCTCCATAGCAGTTGTATCAGTTTACATTTCTATCAGCATTGAAAAGTGTTCCCTTTTCTTCACATCCTCTTTAGCATTTATTGTTTGTAGATTTTGATAATGGCCATTCTGACTAATGTGAGGTGATACCTCATTGTAGTTTTGATTTGCATTTTTCTAATAATTAGTGATATTCAGCATCTATTCATGTATTTGTTAGCCCATCTATATCTTCTTTGGAGAAATGTCTATGTGGGTCTTCTGCCCAGTTTTTGATTGGGTTGTTTGCTGACACTGAGCTACATGAGGTGCTTGTATATTTTTGAGATTAATCCTTTGTCCATTGCATTGTTTGCAAATATTTTCTGAGGTATGCCTTTTCATATTGTTTATGATTTTCTTTGCTATGCAAAGAAATTTAATTAGCTTATTAAATTAACTAAGCTAGTTTTAGTTTAATTAGTTCCCATTGGTTTATTTTTTATTTTCATTACTCTAGGAGGTGTGTCAAATACTTTGTGATTTATGTCAAAGAATGTTTTGTATATGTTTTCCTCAAGAGTTTTATACTGTCTGGCCTTGCCTTTAGGTCTTTAATCCATTTTGAGTTTATTTTTTAGTCTGGTGAAAATAGAAATAGAACTACCATATGACCCAGCAATCCCACTACAGGGCATATACCCTGAGAAAACTGTAGTTTGAAAAGGCACATGTACCCCAGTGTTCATTGCAGCACTATTTACAATAGCCAGAACATGGAAGCAACCTAAATGTCCATCAACAGATGAATGAATAAAGAAGAATTGGTGTGTGTATATATATATATATATATATATATATATATATACACACACACACACTATGGAATATTACTCAGCCAAAATAAGAATGAAATTGGATCATATATAGATGTGGATGAACCCAGAGTCTGTCATACACAGTGAAGTCAGAAAGAGAAAAACAAATATCGTATAGTAACATATGTATATGGAATCTAGAAGAAGGAATCTACATGAACCTGTTTTCAGGGCAGGAATAGAAATGTAGATGTGGACAATGCACTTTTGACACAGCAAGGAAGAGAGTGTAGGACAAATTGATAGAGTACCATTGACATACCTATATACTCTATGCTAAGTTGCTTCAGTCATGTCCAACTCTTTGAGAGCCCCATGAAATGTAGCCCTCTAGGCTCCTATGTCCATAGGATTCTAAAGGCAAGAATACTGGAGTGGGTTTCCATACCCTCCTCCAAAGGATCTTGCTTAAAACATCTTTACCTAGATGTTTTATCATCAGTTCTGTATAGATGGAGAAGTCTTGAGGCTACTGTAAAAATTAGACTGAAAATCAGAAGCAGGGAGCTTAAGTCCAAATCCTCAGAATGCCAGAGAAATCCTCACCCCAGGGAAAATTAATTGACAGGAGCTCATCAAACGCCTCCATACCTACACTGAAACCAAGCACCACCCAAGGGCCAACAAGTTCCAGAGCAAGACATACCATGCAAATTATCCAGCAACACAGAAACATAGCCCTGAGCTTCAATATACAAGCTGCCCAAAGTCACTCCAAACCCATTGACATCTCATAACTCATTACTGGACACTTCATTGCACTCCAGAGAGAAGTCCAGCCCTACCCAGTGGAACACCTACACAAGCTTCCCTAACCAGGAAACCTTGATAAGCCACCCATACAACACCACCCACAGTGAGGAAACTCCACAATAAAGAGAACTCCACAAACTGCCAGAATACAGAACACAGCAATATAANTCCAGCCCTACCCAGTGGAACACCTACACAAGCTTCCCTAACCAGGAAACCTTGATAAGCCACCCATACAACACCACCCACAGTGAGGAAACTCCACAATAAAGAGAACTCCACAAACTGCCAGAATACAGAACACAGCAATATAAACAAGATGAAAATACAGAGGAATACCCAACAGGTAAAGGAACAGGATAAATGCCCTCCAAACCAAACAATGTAGGAAGAGATAGGGAATATACCTGATAAAGAATTCCTAATAATGATAGTGAAAATGATCCAAAATCTTGAAAACAAAATGAAATCACAGATAAATAACCTGGAGACAAGGATTGAGAAGATGCAATAAAGGTTTAACAAGGACCTAGAAGAAATTAAAAAGAGTCAATATATAATGGATGATGCAATAAATGAAATCAAAAAGACTCTGGAGGGAACAAATAGTAGAAAAACAGAGGCAAGAGATAGGATTAGTGAGGTGGAAGACAGAATGGTAGAAANAGATCCAACCAGTCCATCCTAAAGGAAATCAGTCTTGAATACTCATTGGAAGGACTGATGCTGAAGCTGTAGCTCCAATACTTTGTCCACCTGAGGCAAGAATTGACTCACTGGAAAAGACCCTGATGCTGGGAAAGATTAAAGGCAGGAGTAGAAGGGGACGACAGAGGATGAGCTGGTTTGGATGGTATCACAGACTTGATGGACATGAGTTTGCATAAACTCTGAGAGTTGGTGATGGACTGGTGTGCTGCAGTCCATGTGTTCACAAAGAATCAGACCTGACTGAGTGACTAAACTGAACTGACTGAATATATCCTGCTTGAGCCAGTTTCTCCTTGAAAACCTTCTGACTAATCCTGTTATCTTAAAATATGTATTATGAGAATATGTCTGGTAATATCTTTCTATTGTTAGTTCTAATCCTGCAGTCTTAAAATGTAAATTGTGGAAGTGGGTCTAGGAAGGTCTTTACAGCCTTGAGACATTGTTTTGATTTATTGTAACAACCAATTAAAAGTGTATATAGCTCCCTTGCTAAGATTAGGAAGGGGGGGGCACTCTCCATCCCCCTTCTGATGTCTATTTCAGAATCTTTCTCTGTCCCTTTTTACTTTAATAAAACTCTGCTATGCAAAATCTCTTGAGTGATCCAGCCTAGTCCTTGATCCCAAACCTAAATCTTCTTCAGAAATAACAAATCTGACATTGTTCACCATAAGCTACTGGACTGAATAAAATAATCTATGTGAATAACACCTATTCATTGAAATGGGACTGATACAAGATCATTTAGATAAGTGTGATGACACACTCAAAAACTTGTAAGAGCAAGGTTAGTGAGTGGTTATGTTTTCTTTTGAGGTACATTGGAGAGTTACTCAAACTCCCAAATTTAAGTATAACTCACTGGATATTCAGGGCCCAAATCCCTTTTCTCTCTCCCTCTTTTTTTTTCCTATGCCTAACACTCATAATCACAAACCTCACTATTCAGATCCCCGGTCTCTTTTTCAACCATTTCACAATATTTTTACCAATAGTCTACAAGTATGTATCCACTGGAAATGAGTAGTTTAGCAGGAAGTGTTTCCTGTTTTTATAAACAGAGACAAAACAAAAAAGCATGTTCTCTCTCACCTTCCCCTTTCTGTTAGTCTCAGTTTTGGATTAGATGATTGGAACTGAAGCAATCATCTTTCATCCATGAAAACACAAGTATGAGGATGCACCCTATACTCTTGAAACAGTGAAGTGGAAAGATGAAGATGTATATTTTGAGCAACTCATTCAATGCTCCAGTTGTCTGACTTCTGTTAAACCACCATTCATCAAGGTTTTTGTCACTCACATTGGCAAATACTACTCCTTGATACACTAAACTTGTAATTTGAATTTATGATCACTCTAAAATTTCTTTATAATTGTCAGATAAAGCAGCATATTTCTCTTTAGTTTTATTTCCTGTTTTCAGACTGACTCTAAAATACTTAGTTCAGTTCAGTCACTCAGTCATGTCTGACTTTTTGTGACCCCATGAATTGCAGCACGCCAGGCCTCCCTGTCCATCACCAACTCCCAGAGTTCACTCAGACTCACGTCCATAGAGTCAGTGATGCCATTCAGCCATCTCATCCTCTGTTGTCCCCTTCTCCTCCTGCCCCCAATCCCTCCCAGCATCAGTCTTTTCCAATGAGTCAACTCTT
>SJYV01027896.1:597756-607957 GCA_006410875.1 Neotragus pygmaeus
AAAAAAAATCTACTGTATTATTTTTCTTTCAAAACCTTGAAATAAAATCATATTATACTTTGTGACACCAGAGAAAATGTGCTTTTGTTTTAAATTTGACCTTTTTGGTCCATAAAACAGGCTCTCACATGTTCTAATTTCCATGACCGATTAACCATTTTTCTAGAGTTTTATACTGTCATCTTTGTAACTTCACCCTGAACAACACAGAGTTAAATAATCTCCTTTAAACAGTTCTTTTCATTTCTAAATTGAAAAAGAAACAATAGGTATGCAGAAAGATTATGGTGACGTTTCAAATAACTTTACAAGAATATCAAGGCAATATGTCATTTCAGACTACTATTTAAAAACTTCTATTGATTAGACTGACATTTGTTGTTTAGAAGAAAGTAGCACTTTATTTTCTTATATTAGTTTTACTGGTTGAGGGGGGTATTACTAACTTTGTTTTGTATAAAGCTTTTTTTCTTTTGCATTTGGCTTGTGCTTGATATAATTATTATTTTGATAAATAATTGTAAACTAATAAAAGCTTTACATATCCTGAAATAAATGTGGCATAATCTGAATGAATTCTTTTTTCTTGGCCAAGTTTCCTTTGTGTTTTAAAAGTTGCAAAGATGAAAATAAAATCTATGTTGAGACTTCTGTTTTTGAAACATCAGAATTAATTCTTTAGCATAGTCCCTTAGGTTGATTATCATCTGATTTTAAAAAGAACAAGCTTTTTTTTAAAATTATAATTTAATAGAATAGACATCTTAAAATAAAAGCAATATTTTATAAGATACCATTGTATGTATTGGCTTCCATGGTTACTCAGTGTTAAAGAATCTGCCTGCCATTGCAGAAGACATCAGTTTGATCCCTAGGTCAGTAAGATCCTCTGGAGAAGGAAATGGCAACCTACTCCAGTATTCTTGCCTAGGAAATCCCATGGACAGAGAAGCCTACACCATTAATTGTAGATATGCTTTTCCCTTATCTGCTCAGTTACTTTTAAATGGGATAAATGAACCCAGAAGAGATGGGTTTACTACCTTTAGGGAAAATATTAGTACCACATGTTAATGAAGTTTTAAGTTCCAAAACAATTATGAATGCTGAAAAATAAGCAAAGAAAATTAAAACAACTTTATCAGAAACAACAAACATATCATCAGTTCTGAAGTGGTTAGGTTTGCTGGTCTTTAGGTTTAGTTTACTTCATGAAATTAGAATTATAGTATAACAAAAATGCCAGTTTGGATGAGATCAGCTTTTTTTCACTATAGGATTGTTCTAATAATATAAATCAGAAATTTCAGTAATTCACATGATATATAAACTAATCTTTCCTGTGTCAACACACTTTTGACTCTATACAGTCTAATTTTTATCATATACATTCATTCAAGAATTTTACCACATTGTAAGCCTATCAACACTTTTCTTCTGCATATTTAACTCAAAGCAGTTCTTACAATGTTGATACTCAGAGCTTATGGAAATGGTAGTTGTTCAGATGGAAAGAATTGCATTTAGAATTCAGTATCTAAGATGGCTGTATGTTTGTTTATTTTCCCACATGACCAAGATTTTTACATTCCAGAAGATAGCTTTCCAGCATCCAAATCACAAACCAGGAACTTCAGGTAGGCTTTTCTATTTGTCAATAAACAGAAACATTAATGATGGCAAAAGCTGCAGTACATTAAAGATTGGCCCTATGTCTCAGGCTAGAGATCTGTTTATTTGTTCTTCATCTGGGGCATAAAGTTACTGTAATTCTTCATAATGATTCATTGAAGAAAACTGACCTCACTTCATGGAAATCCTACTGGCTCCTAATCTGTCATTGTAGTCCCCAACTGAGAAGCACTTGTAAATGTGCATTTATCAAAAAAGCATAAGGTCAAATATTACTGCTCCTATACTGTCATCAAGTTGTTATTACAATAGCATTTATTGAAAAACATCTTAAATTTCTGATGATTCACAATACCTTATTGTCATTAGAAAATTCAGATAGACAGCTAAATAGATATAGTCAGTTCTTTTTAATTGCATGTTCTAAAAGAAAATCACCACAAACTGTGATTTGGTAAATACTGAAGAACTGCTCTTAGAAGTATAGGGTTAGGTTCCTGCCAAACTCCATTCCTAACATTTCTATCAACTTATCAGTAGGTAACTTGTTTTAGGCATGGTGATATTTAAAGATATGCAATGTGTAATGTTAATTCCCTAGCATTAAACTCAAGGTCAACATTACTGCTACTCATACATGAACAAAGCTTACCGAAAACACTCCTTTTCTTTTTTTTGAAAACACTTATTTTCTTTGCATGTCACATAACAGCTTTCTTACCCTAGGAATATTAGATAACCTTTAGCACTATGACTAGGGTCCATTTCAAACAGCAAAATCACTAACAAACACACAAAAAATCTGAGAAACATGTTACAAAATAAAGTGTGAAAAGGACAACAGTTTTGCATATGATAGCTACAAGAAGGCAGAATGTTGCCTTTTCTATCAGCTGGAAATGTATACATTAGCAGTCAAATTTTTTGCTGCCTTTAGCAAAATATTTGAGTATCAGTGTGTTTTAGCAACATAATCTGAGTATGAGTGTGAAAATTACATGAATGTTGATTTGGGACTATATACAAATTTTAGTGAGTAAACAAATTCACAAATATGGAATTCTCAAATGGTACGGATAGACTGTAGGTAAGTAGATAAATAGCCTCTTTTGTGTTTGGTTTTGTTTCTTCTGGTATAACAAGTTTTAACCCCCAAATTTACAAATGTTTACTTCTTTATATAGGTATTATGCTATAATGCATAATCAAATGCATTTCATAGTACCTTCTCTTATTATAAAGTAAAAAAAGTGCTTATTATTGAAAAGAACCTGAAAAATACTGTAATATATGAAATGAAACAAGTTACACAGAATCATGCTATTTAATGGTTTATCAAATCAGAAAATCTACAACACGTATGTCTTTGGCTGTTTTAAATTAATGTTAATCTTGTTGGACTTTATACTGTTTTCCTTTTTCTTCTCATTATAAATAAATTATAATAATTCAATTAAAAATTTTTTCCTTTATTTTGGATTATTATTAAAATTTAAGGTTAAAAGTTAATTTTTTAAAGCTCTTAGTTAATAAAAATGGTTAAATGAACTTACATCCTTCACATCCTTATAGTGTAAAGTTGTGCTCATTTCATCTCATCATTTTTTCTGCCATTGAATATAATCATTAATACACATACACACATATACACATAAACATACTTCCCACTATGAAATTTAGGTAAGCATTAACTTTTTATTTCTTTTGTGTACATCTATCTAATTGTCTTTAAATTGAATTTATAAAATTTTTTACCATTTACTTCCCCAGTTCTAAATGGCAGAATATTTTGTCTTATTCATTTCTAGGAACTCTTTTTTTAATTAGTCCTTTGTCTATCACATGTATGGGCTTCTCAGGTGTCTCAGTGGTAAAGAATCTTCCTGCCAAATCAGGATATGCAGAAGTCATAGATTTGAATCCCTGGGTTAAGAAGAGTCCCTGGAGTAGGAAACGACAACCCACTCCAGTATTCTTTCCTTTCGAAAATTCCAGGGACAAAGAAGACTAGTAGCTCATGGCTGCATGCAGTCCATGAGGTCAGAAAGAGTTTAGCCATGACGGAGCACTATCACCTGTATAGCAAATTATTTCTCCCAGTTTATCATTACCACTTTGTGTTTAATTGCCTCTCAATATTCATTATTTCTGTCTTCCCTATGTTCACAGAAATCCTATATATTGTCTCAAACTCATCCTCTAAAATCAATCCTTTCTCAATTAATGGTCATTCACCTCTCTCAGATTCTATCTTTGAAACATTTGCAGTCACTCTTGAAATTTCTCTTTCTATCATATTCTATCTGTAAATTCTGACAGAACATGCTTATTCCAGTCAGTTTCCACTATCACCAATGCTAACATTTCACTCTGTGTCACCCTCACTTCTCACTTGGCTTATTTTAGTATCTTTATGACTGACCTCCTAACTTCCACGTTTCCACATTTGCCCTTAGTCTATTTTCCACATAGTTGCCAGAGTGATCCTATTAAAATGTCAGGTTATATCAGATCAACCCCACAAAAGTTTCTTCATAAAAGCCAAAATCCTAAAATAGCCTACTAGAGCTTCTTNCACGTTTCCACATTTGCCCTTAGTCTATTTTCCACATAGTTGCCAGAGTGATCCTATTAAAATGTCAGGTTATATCAGATCAACCCCACAAAAGTTTCTTCATAAAAGCCAAAATCCTAAAATAGCCTACTAGAGCTTCTTGATCTATTAACTCTTGAAACTCATCTCCCATCATTCCACTTCACCACTACTCTTCTAAAACACAATGGTCTCTGTTCTTTCTCAGTCATGTCAGGTTCATGCCTTTAGTTCAGAGCTTTGTACTGGCTTTTCCCTATTCCTGGAATGTATTAGGGGGTGAGTTGCTTGAAATCACTTGAAAACAACATCTCTACTCATTTATTATTACATTTACTATTTTCAAATGTACTTAAAGGTGACACATATATTCTCTATTAATAATACATTTAGTTAAAATCATTGATACTCCTTTTATAAGCTTCATGCTCAGTCAGTCACGTTTGACTCTTTATGAGCCCCCTGCCAGGATCCTCTGTCAATGAAATTTTCTAGGCAAGAATACTTGGAGTGGGTTGCCATTTCCTCCTCCAAGAGATCTTCCTGACTCAGAGACTGAATGCACATGTCCTATGTCTCTTACATCGGCAAAGAAAGCTACATTAATGATCTAAAACAGTCTGCATTATGGACTATTTTGTCATAGAATCTTAGCAGTACATAATAGTCTTAAAAAAGTAATCAATCCTGAACACATGGATTAGTTTTAAAATAGCCAATCCTATTAAAAGATTCACTTTCAATAAATCATATTTATCAATTTTAATACATTTTGCCAAAATGTATGCTTTATGGTGTTTTGTTCAGTTATACTAGTTATATTTTCAGTAACAATCTTAAAGATTTATTCTTAATATCTAGAGGATTTTATCACATTAAAGTTAAAACTAAGGCTATACTTTATTTACATATTTTGGTATGCTTGCATTCAGAGGATCAGTACACTTTCAAATGTATATCAATATGACTTTCAAGGGAAAATTACAAATAAAATGTCTAAAAGTTTTTTCCTTTATGGAGGAACATGTTCAAATGTTTACAAATGAATGATGGTGGGTATGATGATTAGTTTTATGTGTCAACTCGGCTTTTTTATAGCACCTTGCTGTTTGCTCAAACACTAGCATAGACGTTGCTGGAAAGATATTTTCATAATTCATTGATTTTAAGTAAAGCAGATTACTTTCTATAATGTTGGAAGATCTCATCCAATTAGCTGAGGATCTTGAAAAAAAAAAAAAAAAAGACTAAGGCTACCCAAAGTTGAAGGAATTCTACCTCAAGGGTGAAACATAGGAATTCCACGTAGGTTTCTTGTCTATTAGCCTGATGAACAGATTTCAGAGGCTAGACTCCAACATCAACAGACAAAAATCAGTTGTTTTTCTATACACTCACAATAATTCAATAAATAAATTAAGACACTAATTCCATTTACAAGGATATGGGTTCAATCCCTGGGTTGGGAAGATCCCCTAGAGAAAGGAATGGCAACTCACTCCAGTAATCTAGCCTGGAGAATCCTATGGATGGAGGAACTTGGCAGGCTACAGTCAATAAGGTCATAAAGAGTCAGATATGACTGTAGTGACTTAGCATGCATGCATGCAAAGAAATGTTTAGGAATACAATTAATAAATAAAGCAAAATAAAATTGTACGCTGAGAACTACAAATCTTTTAAAAAGTTAAAGAAGACAGAAATAAATGGTAAGACATGCTACATTTAAGAATTTGAAGAATACTGTTAAAATATTTGTATGATGCAAAGAGAGTTACAGAATCAATACAATACTCAATGGTAGTTTTTATAGAAATGAAAAAAATAATCTAAAATTCACATGAAGCTTCCAAAGATCTAAATAGCCAAAAAAAAAAAAAAAAAAGAGAGAGAGAGAGAGAGAAAGAGAAAAGNGCCATGAAATTAGAAGATGCTTACTCCTTGGAAGAAAAGTTATGGCCAACCTAGATAGTATATTCAAAAGCAGAGACAGTACTTTGCCGACTAAGGTCCTTCTAGTCAAGGCTATGGTTTTTCCTGTGGTCATATATGGATGTAAGAGTTGGACTGTGAAGAAGGCTAAGCACTGAAAAATTGATGCTTTTGAACTGTGGTGTTGGAGAAGACTCTTGAGAGTCCCTTGGACTGCAAGGAGATCCAACCAGTCCATTATGAAGGAGATCAACCCTGGGATTTCTTTGGAAGGATTAATGCTAAAGCTGAAACTCCAGTACTTTGGCCACCTCATGCAAAGAATTGACTCATTGGAAAAGACTCTGATGCTAGGAGGGATTTGGGGCAGGAGGAGAAGGGGACAACCGAGCATGAGATGGCTGGATGGCATCACGGACTCGATGGACGTGAGTCTGAGTGAACTCCGAGAGATGATGATGAACAGGGAGACCTGGTATGCCGCAGTTCATGGGGGTTGCAAAGAGTCGGACACGACTGAGTGACTGAACTGAACTGATGTTGAAGTTGAAATTCTAATACTTTGGCCATCTGATGTGAATAACTGACTCATTTGAAAAGACCGTGGTGCTAGGAAAGATTGAAAGCAGGAAGAGAAGGGGACGACAGAGGATGAGATAGCTGAATGGCATCACAGAATCAATGGACGTGAGTTTGAGTGAACTCCTGGAGCTGGTGATGGACAGCGAGGGCTGGCATGATTCGATTCATGGTGTCACAAAGAGTTGGACATGACTCACTGACTGAACTGAACTGAACACCATTTTATGTATTTGATTCTCTAGTAGTGCATTATTCCTCTCATAAGGTTAGATTCAGGGAACCATATACCAATCTGTAGAGTGGGTAGCATATTAAAAATAAAGAGAATAAGAATTATTGCCAAGAATGCATATTCATTTTAGAGTGTCATTTCAACATTCTCAAATACTCATTTCATTTCATCTTCATTTTAAATCACCAGTTAGTGGACACCTTATATGGAGATTTCAGTGTTTCTCAGTTTGATATATTGTGCACTTTTACCTTTTCAACTTATGTATTAAGGCTTATTGAGTTTTCTGTAGACAAAATTTTGATGCTTTGATTCACTTTTAAATAAAATACAAGGATCTTTTTGAAATGACATAAAAATCAACTTTTAGGAGTGAAGTTTTTTAAAGTGTATTTTCTCTCACTCTCTTGGTATTACCACAAATCACAGGAAACAAAATCACATTTATTATTATTTTTTTTTAATTTTCCAGACAAAATAATTGAGCAGTGGGATTTTTTTTCCAAGATTAGTTGTTCTTTCTCTCTCCATTTATGGTTTATGATTTCATCACTCCCAATTTGGCTGATAAGTGTGATTTCCAGTTGTTCAAATAAAATTTCCATCAATAAAAACACAATTTGCTCAAGCTTTAATTTAGCTAAAGGATAAAATCATATCTATGTCTGGAATATAGCAGTTCCATCATTTACATTTTTACCCTGTTTAGGTAGAGAAACTAACAACAACAAAAAAAGATAATCTTATAATAACTTAAGAAATTCTTTTGTTCACAAATTTGCAGAAAGCAGACTTATAATGATGCATCACTGTCTGTGGCTCTTATTTTGATAGTTTCAGAAATTATGAATCTGTCATGATCATAATTATTAATTCTCCTGGTGAAATATATTTTTGTATGAAAACTAAAAATCTTTTAAGAAAATTGATTAAATGGTCCTTCAAATTGTCACTTGCTTTTGGATATATTTTTCTTTCAGCTCTAGTTTTACCAATATCCTTACTAAAATACTGAATGCATCACACTAAAATTGACTTTAGTGACAAATGTTCAAAAATTAATTCTAAATAATCTATGTATATTCACTATTGAATATATACTATGTACTTGACATTCAGCGCTGTGAACTACAGGATATACTTATGATCAAGTTACAGAGATCAATTAACATATAAAAAACAAACATTAATTATAATAGTATCAACTGTAAGAATCCATATTTGGGATTCAAAATTTGTAACATCAGTATTAGAAATGTCTTCATCAAGGAATTAAACACTGCTGTCATAAAAATATAAAACACTTGCTAAAACTTTAGTAACATAAATGAGGCACAATCTTTTAATCCTCTATTACTTAAATCATTGAAGTAATGATTGAAGTGGCTCCTAGATGATTTAACCACCAACTCATTTTCTATACTAATTCTAGAGGTTTTAAATATCAAAAATTGATAATGTCATGTCATTTGAGGTACTCTGTTGTCTGTCTGCTATTGGATAAAACCCAAACTTTAAAGTGAAAAACATAAAAGGTATTTCCATCTTCAGTTCAGTTTAGTCACTCAGTCGTGTCCGATTCTTTGCAACCCTATGAATCTCAGCACGCCAGGTCTCCCTGTCCATCACCAACTCCTGGAGTTCAGTCAGACTCACTCCCATCGAGTCAGTGATGCCATCCAGCCATCTCATCCTCAGTCGTCCCCTTCTTCTCCTGCCCCCAATCCCTCCCAGCATCAGAGTCTTTTCCAAATAGTAAACTCTTCTCATGAGGTGGCCGAAGTCCTGGAGTTTCAGCTTTAGCATCATTCTTTCCAAAGAAATCCCAGGGCTGCTTTCCTTCAGAATGGACTGGTTGGATCTCCTTGCAGTCCAAGGGATGTCTTCTCTAACACCACAGTTCAAAAGCATCAGTTCTTCGGTGCTCAGCATTCTTCACATGCAGCCTAAATTTTTTAACTTCTGGCTTATGTGCAATTCCCTTACTGATGCCTGAAGACTCAGCTCAGATGGCATTTCCACTGATAAAACTTGCTTGGTTTCACACCCAGGTTTTGTGACTATCTTCAGTTTCTCAACTTTTGAGTAAAATCTATAATAGACTATGCAGAGTTCCAAAGAATAGCAAGGAGAGATAAGAAAGCCTTCCTTCGTGATTAATTCCAAAAAAAAAAAAAAAAAAAGAGGAAAACAATAGAATCAGAAAGACTAGAGATCTCTTCAAGAAAACTAGAGGTACCAAGGGAAGATTTCAGCCTAAAATGGGCTCAATAAAGGACAGAAATAGTAGGGACCTAACAGAAGCAAAAGTTATTAAGAAAGGTGGCAAGAATACACAGAATAACTATACAAAAAAGATCTTCACAACCAAGATAATCACAATGGTGTGATCACTCACCTAGAGCCAGACATCCTAGAATGTGAAGTCAAGTGGGCCTGATAAGCATAACTATGAACAAAGCTAGTGGAGGTGATGGAACTCTAGTTGAGCTCTTTCAATCCTGAAAGATGATGCTGTGACAGTGCTGCACTCAATATGCCAGCAAATTTTGAAAACTTAGCAGTGGCCATGGTACTAGAAATGGTCAGTTTTCATTCTAATCCCAAAGAAAGTCAATGCCAAAGTATGCTCAAACTACCACACAGTTGTATTTATCTCATATGCTAGAAAAGTAATGCTCTAAATTCTACAATCTGGGCTTCAGCAATACATCAACTGTGAACTTTCAGATGTTCAAGCTGGTTTTAGAAAAGGCAGAGGAACCAGAGTTCAAATTGCCAACATCTGCTGGATCATCAAAAAAGCAGCAGTTTTCCTGAAAAACACTTATTTTTGCTTTATTGATTATGGCAAAGCCTTTGGGAATACCAGGCCTCCTGACTTGCTTCTTGAAAAATCTTCATGAGTTCATGAAGCAACAGTTAGAACTTGACATGGAACAACAGACTGATTCTAAATCTGGAAAGGAGTATGTCAAGGCTGTATATTGTCACCCTGCTTATTTAACTTATATGAAGAGTACATCATGAGAAATACTGGGCTGGATGAAGTACTATCTGGAATCAATATTTCTTGGAGAAATATCAATAACCTCAGATATGCAGATGATACTAACCTTATGGCAGAAAGCAAAGAAGAACTAAAGAGCCTTGATGAAAGTGAAAGAGGAGAGTAAAAAAGTTGGCTTAAAACTAAACATTCAGAAAACAAAGATCATGGCATCCAGTCC
>SJYV01027896.1:609550-713888 GCA_006410875.1 Neotragus pygmaeus
ATAAGCATAACTATGAACAAAGCTAGTGGAGGTGATGGAACTCTAGTTGAGCTCTTTCAATCCTGAAAGATGATGCTGTGACAGTGCTGCACTCAATATGCCAGCAAATTTTGAAAACTTAGCAGTGGCCATGGTACTAGAAATGGTCAGTTTTCATTCTAATCCCAAAGAAAGTCAATGCCAAAGTATGCTCAAACTACCACACAGTTGTATTTATCTCATATGCTAGAAAAGTAATGCTCTAAATTCTACAATCTGGGCTTCAGCAATACATCAACTGTGAACTTTCAGATGTTCAAGCTGGTTTTAGAAAAGGCAGAGGAACCAGAGTTCAAATTGCCAACATCTGCTGGATCATCAAAAAAGCAGCAGTTTTCCTGAAAAACACTTATTTTTGCTTTATTGATTATGGCAAAGCCTTTGGGAATACCAGGCCTCCTGACTTGCTTCTTGAAAAATCTTCATGAGTTCATGAAGCAACAGTTAGAACTTGACATGGAACAACAGACTGATTCTAAATCTGGAAAGGAGTATNCAGTTTTCCTGAAAAACACTTATTTTTGCTTTATTGATTATGGCAAAGCCTTTGGGAATACCAGGCCTCCTGACTTGCTTCTTGAAAAATCTTCATGAGTTCATGAAGCAACAGTTAGAACTTGACATGGAACAACAGACTGATTCTAAATCTGGAAAGGAGTATGTCAAGGCTGTATATTGTCACCCTGCTTATTTAACTTATATGAAGAGTACATCATGAGAAATACTGGGCTGGATGAAGTACTATCTGGAATCAATATTTCTTGGAGAAATATCAATAACCTCAGATATGCAGATGATACTAACCTTATGGCAGAAAGCAAAGAAGAACTAAAGAGCCTTGATGAAAGTGAAAGAGGAGAGTAAAAAAGTTGGCTTAAAACTAAACATTCAGAAAACAAAGATCATGGCATCCAGTCCAATCAGTTCAGTTCAGTTCATTCACTCAGTCGTGTCTGACTCCTTGTGACCCCATGAACTGCAGCATGCCAGGCCTCCCTGTCCATCACCAACTCCTGTAATTCACTCAAACTCATGTCCATCGAGTTGGTGATGCCATCAAGCTATCTCATCCTCTGTTGTCCCCTTCTCCTCCTGCCCCCAATCCCTCCCAGCATCAGAGTCTTTTCCAGAGTCAACTCTTCACATAAGGTGGCCAAAGTACTGAATTTTCAGCTTTAGCATCAGTCCTTCCAAAGAACATCCAGGACTGATCTCTTTAGAATGGACTGGTTGGATCTCCGTGCAGTCCAAGAGATTCTCAAGAGTCTTCTCCAACAACACAGTTCAAAAACATCAATTCTTTGGTGCTCAGCTTTCTTCACAGTCCAACTCTCACATTCATACATGACTACTAGAAAAATAATAGCCTTCATTAGACGGAACTTTGTTGGCAAAGTAATATCTCTGCTTTTGAATATGGTATATATGTTGGTCATAACTTTCCTTCCAAGGAGTAAGCATCTTCTAAATTCATGGCTGCAATCACCATCTGCAGTGATTTTGGAGCCCAAAAAGATAAAGTCTTACACTGTTTCCACTGTTTCCCCATCATTTCCCATGAAGTGATGGCACTACTTTGCCAATAAAGGTCCATCTAGTCAAAGTTATGGTTCTTCCAGTAATCATATATGGATGTGACAGTTGGACTACAAAGAAAGCTGAATGACAAAGAATTGATGCTTTTCAACTGTAGTGTTGGAGAAGACTCTTGAGAATCCCTTGGACAAGAAGGAAATCAGTTGTTGACCAGTCCATCTTAAAGTAAAATAGTCTTGAATATTCATTGGAAGGACTGATGCTGAGGTTGGAAGTCCAGTACTTTGGCCACCTGATGCAAAGAACTGACTCATTTGAAAAGACTCTGATGCTGGGAAAGACTGAAGGCAGAAGGAGAAGGGGATGACAGAGGATGAGATGGCTGGATGGCATCACTGACTCAATGGACATGAGTTTGTGTAAAGTCTGCTAGTTGGTGATGAGCAGGGAGGCCTTATTTGCTGCAGTCCATGTGGTCACAAAGAGTNAGAAGGAGAAGGGGATGACAGAGGATGAGATGGCTGGATGGCATCACTGACTCAATGGACATGAGTTTGTGTAAAGTCTGCTAGTTGGTGATGAGCAGGGAGGCCTTATTTGCTGCAGTCCATGTGGTCACAAAGAGTCAGACACAACTGATCGCCTGAACTGAACTGATAATAGATTGAATATTCCATGGAATTCTCCAGGTCAGAATACTGGAGTGGGTAGCTGTTCCCCTCTCCAGGGGATCTTCCCAACCCAGGGATTGAAACTAGGTCTCTTGCATTGCAGGTGGATTTTTTTTTACCAGCTAAGCTACAAAGGAAGCCCTATATTATAGTACATATAACATATATTACATGCTAATATAGAATACACAGAAGAACTGTACAAAAAAGATCTTCAAGACCAAGATAATCACAATGGTATGATTACTCACCTAGAGCCAGACATCCTGGAATGTGAAGTCAAGCGGGCCTTAGAAAGCATCACTACAACAAAGCTAATGGAGGTGATGGAATTCCAGTTGAGGTCTTTCAAATCCTGAAAGATGATGCTATGAAAGTGCTGCACTCAATATGCCAGCACACTTGGAAAACTCAGAAGTGGCCACAGGACTGGAAAAGGTGGGTTTTCATTCCAATTCCAAAGAAATGCAATGCCAAAGAATCATCAAACTACCACACAATTTGGGCTCATCTCACACGATAGTAAAGCAATCCTGAAAATTCTCCAAGCCAGGCTTCAGTAATATATGAACCATGAACATTTAGATGTTCAAGCTGGTTTTAGAAAAGGCAGAGGAACCAGAGATCAAATTGCCAACAACCGCTGGATCGTCGAAAAAGTAAGAGTTAAAAAAAAAAATCTATTTCTGCTTTATTGACTATGCCAAAGCCTTTGACCGTGTGGATCACAATAAACTTTGGACAATTCTTCAAGAGATGGGAATACCAGACCACCTTACCTGCCTCTTGAGTAACCTATATGCAGGTAAGAAAGCAACAGTTAGAACTGGACATGTTACAACAGACTTGTTCCAAATAGGAAAAGGAGTATGTCAAGGCTGTATATTGTCACCCTGCTTATTTAACTTTTATGCAGAGTACATCATGAGAAATGCTGAACTGGAAGAAGCACAAGCTGGAATCAAGATTGCCGGGAGAAATATCAATGACACCACCATTATGGCAGAAAGTGAAGAGGAACTAAAAAGCCTCTTGATGAAAGTGAAAGTGGAGAGTGAAAAAGCTGGCTTAAAGCTCAACATTCAGAAAACGAAGATCATGGCATCCGGTCCCATCACTTCATGGCAAATAGAGGGGGAAACAGAGCAAATAGTGTCAGACTTTATTTTCTTGGGCTCCAAAATCATTGCAGATGGTGACCACAGACTTGAAATTAAAAAAACGCTTACTCCTTGGAAGAAAAGTTATGACCAACCTAGATAGCATATTGAAAAACAGAGCCATTACTTGGCCAATAAAACTTCGTCTAGTCAAGGCCATGGTTTTTCCAGTGGTCATGTATGGATGTGAGAGTTGGACTGTGAAGAAAGCTGAGCGCCAAAGAATTGATGCTTTTGAACTGTGTTGTTGGAGAAGACTGTTGAGAGTCCCTTAGACTGCAAGGAGATACAATAAGTCCATTATAAAGGAGATCAGCCGTGGGTGTTCTTTGGAAGGAATGATGCTAAAGCTCAAACTCCAGGACTTTGGCCACCTCATGTCAAGAGTTGACTCATTGGAAAAGACTCTGATGCTGGAGAGATTGGGGGCAGGAGTAAAAAGGGATGACAGGATGAAATGGCTGGATGGCATCACTGACTTGATGGACGTTGAGTCTGAGTGAACTCTGGGAGTTGGTGATGGACAGGGAGGCCTGGCATGCTGCAGTTCATGGGGTCGCAAAGAGTCGGACACAACTAAGCGAGTGAATTGAACGAAACTGAAGATATGAACATATTTATTTATTTTNTGGACGTTGAGTCTGAGTGAACTCTGGGAGTTGGTGATGGACAGGGAGGCCTGGCATGCTGCAGTTCATGGGGTCGCAAAGAGTCGGACACAACTAAGCGAGTGAATTGAACGAAACTGAAGATATGAACATATTTATTTATTTTTTTTTTTTATTTCAAGTATCATCTGTGGTACAGGATGACTAGAGAACACATTCACCTTCCTTTTACTCTTGTACTTCTCCTTATTATCTAACATCTTAATAAATAACTTCTGGTTATGATCTGGTTTGTGGGAACAATTTGCTCTTTAAAGTGGCTCAGATATAGCCTAACAGGAATGAGGATACAAGAAAGATGAAAGGACTATATTTTAATATCATCTACTTTCAAATATTCCTGCCTTCATAGCACTTTATGTAGAATCTGGAGAGCCGTGGGAAGTAATCTATGTATCAAATAATTTCATTAAATATACTTTAAGCACAAATTCACTATTTAAAATGTTACTTGAGTAGGATATTCTGTTACTATTTTATTTTGAAAGCTTCCATTTAGCCTCAAATCATCAAAGCAGAACTTATGATTAATATAAATTTGGAGCATGAGAATTTAAAAGGAACCTGTGGTGGATTCATGATGATGTATGGCAAAACCAATACAGTATTGTAAAGTAGAATAAAGTAAAAACATAAAAATAAAATAAAATAATCGACCAATTATGGGGAAAAAAAAGTATGTAATGAATATTTCCTTGTAAGAAAGAACCAAAAGTAAAATATCTGACGTTAAAATATGGGAAGATATATTTCCTATTATCAAGGTCTAGTGAACTAACTCCTATCCTAGAAATAAAATAGTGAACAGCCAACTAAAAATCAATTGACCATGTATGAGGCTGCCAGTTCCAGAACGAGCAAGAGCAGACATAATATGATTATGAGGATTCAGAGCATTCAGGACATACAGCTGAATCCTTCATAAATTGCCAGCCAAAGGGAAATGTTGCTGGATGCCCCACTAACAGGGATTTACAACAACTGAGCTTTTTGATTTGTGTTTCTGTGGTGAGGTGGATCCCATGTCCAAAAATTAGGCTTTCACAGTCACAAATTCTGCCAACATTTTGGCTCATTACCTCTACAAGTCTTTGATAATTACAACATTAATATTGTTGGGCATTTAGTACATTAAAACATTTGCCACTGTTTTGAAGATTTTCCTGAAATAAAATAACTGAAACCATCCATATTTATATAAAATTGACACATGAAAAAAATGCTTTTCATGATGGGATGAGATGCACTGTTGTAAAAAGACATCTAGCAGGAATAATTTAACACTGTTTACAATGGTATTTGGCAATAAACTTCAAAAATAAAGAGATTTTTATGTTTCCCCCTGATTTATGAATACTAATATATACAAGTTTATAAGGATCAGATATTAAAATCACATTTATTGTGCACATACACACAGATTTAATACATACATACCAATAAATCTTCTATTATAGAAAAATATCATGCCATTAAATCAGGAACATGAGGCTTATTCTCTGCATATGGACAACCACCTAAACATGTTAAACTGAAGCTCCTTAGGTAGTTTCTGTGTCTCAGAGAACATAACTTTGTATTGTTTACCTCAGCTAAACAGTCATAAATGGATACCACCAGGCCCTGAGTCAAGTTAAATAAGACAAAAATGACTAGTCAGATTTTCAGAGCAGATGCCAGGAAAATGCAAAGGAATGGGAATAATTCTCAGCAGACTTAAGCTGGAGCATAACTCAGGAGGAAAAAAAACCTTCGTAAGAGGGAACAGACAGTAGCAAGGAGACACCATTGACCCAGCAGCTTCACATATAATGAAAAGGGATTATAAAACATTCCCTCCACCAGGGGAAGTTTCATTATCTCTTTAGGGACTTGAATACTGAACTAGTTAAAAAATTAGCCCAAGTATTTTTGAATAATGAAATTGAATGAGGTATTATCTAGCAAGTTTTTCAGGTATGTGAAGAAGGATGGTTGAAATTCTTGATATTGTGTACTATTAATTTAGTAAACACCTAGTCTGTTTATGTGTAATTATTTTCATAATTTGAAATCTTATGCTTCTATATTTTCTTGCCTTTTTAATATACAGCAGTGTCTTTCACCAGAGAAGGTAATTGCACCCTAATCCAGTACTCTTGCCTGGAAAATCCCAAGGATGGAGGAGTCTAGAAGGCTGCAGTCCATGGAGTCGGAGTCGCTGAGGGTCGGACACTACTGAACCACTTCACTTTAAATTTTCACTTTCATGCATTGGAGATGGAAATGTCAACCCACTCCAGTGTTCTTGCCTGGAGAATCCCAGGGATGGGGGAGCCTGGTGGGCTGCCATCTATGGGGTCGCACAGAGTTGGACACAACTGAAGTGACTTAGCAGCAGTAGCAGTGTCTTTCACACAGAAAAAATGTCAACAACCTGTTTTGTCCCAAAAATAACTTGGCCATGAGTGCACTGCTTTAGCTTTTTCTCACTTTTGCTATGCAACAAAGATACAGAAGTTTGATCTGTCTTCAGCTCTTACATTAGAAAAATATTCTTCCCCTGACTTGAGTCCAATAATTATCAGCCCCTTTATTTTGCTGATAGTATTAAATACACTGACACTTCCTATGAGCTACTCCTCTATATTTTCCTTGGGGGCACTCACCTGGCATAGTGCTGTTAAGTAATTTATGCCCACTATGAAACAGGATACAATCTGACTTACCTTCTTTCCCAACCATTCAATAATAAAGCCTCTTAACAGGAGAATTGTTCAGAGTTACAATTCATGATTTCTTACCTTCTATGTTGATATTTGCAGAAGGTATAATTACCTTTGTAAAAATCCAACCTTGGTGTATCTTTACATCATTTTCAGAACAAGAGTAATGTGACTTGGAAGGAGCTCTGTAGTCCAAGGGGTTGCAAAGCATCAGACACGACTGAGCGACCGAACAGAACTGAACTGAACTGAACTTGTCTGCTTGGGAAGACTCATGGCACTATGAACAACTATATTTTTGCTTGCAGAGTCATAATTTACCTATTAAAAATGAAGTCAATAGCCTACACAGTTTATATAATAATTTTATATTTAAAAAAGGGAGATGTCATATATAGCTTTTATTATGTTGAGGTATGTTCCTTCTATTCCTGCTTTGTGGAGAGTTTTTATATAAATGGATGTTGAATTTTGTCAAAAGCTTTCTCTGCATCTATTGAGATAATCATATGGCTTTTATTTATTCAATTTGTTAATGTGGTATATTACATTGATTGATTTGCAGANGTTTGGGGATAGCTAAGGTTCGTCCAGGTGATCGATGGCTTAGCTCTAGGATCTGTGCCCCTGTGTGGAAGAAACTAAAGACCTATACATCAAAAACTATAAAACACTGATGAAAGAAATCAAAGAGGACACTAATAGATGGAGATATATACCATGTTCGTGGATTGGAAGAATCAATATAGTGAAAATGAGTATACGACCCAAAGCAATCTACAGATTCAGTACAATCCCTATCAAGCTACCAGCGGTATTTTTCACAGAACTAGAACAAATAATTTCAAGATTTGTATGGAAATACAAAAAACCTGGAACAGCCAAAGCAATCTTGAGAAAGAAGAATGGAACTGGAGGAATCAACTTGCCTGACTTCAGGCTCTACTACAAAGCCACAATCTTTAAAACAGTATGGTACTGGCACAAAGACAGAAATACAGTCTTTTTTCTTAATATGTCTTCTTAGATAAGGGGAGCAAAGGCACAATTAAACAAGTGGGACTATCAAACTAAAAATCTTTTGTACAACAAAGGAAGCTATTAACACAATTTAAAAAGGCTGCCTACTGAATGTAAGAAGATACTTTCAAATGGTATAACTGATAAGCAATTAATATTTTAAATATATGAAGAACCCCTACAAATCAATATTTTACAAAAATTATTAAAAATAAGCAAAGGATCTGAATAGATATTCTTCCATAACTCTACACATACACACAAAAATGAATAGATGTTTTAGAATTTATGACCACTTGCACAGGAAAATCTACCTTGAAAATTTACTGTGGAACTGACTAGGAAACTCAGAAAAGCTGGGTGATAAAGGAAAGAGACATAAGATTAAAGGAGGATTTTTAATAGGAATCACACACAATTCAGATGATCTAATTGTAAGGGACATCCTGAAGATGTAAGAGAACTTTAAAGATCTAGACAAAAATTGAAGATGCAAATTAATTAGCAGGACAAGAGAGAATGTAGTGCAAAGCAAATGTGGAAGAATTGGCCTCTATTAGGAAGAGAAGTGATTTTTCTTTCTTAACAATAGAAAAATAAATAAATAAAGCCTGGGATATATGTCTTTAGGTTCTAGGCTGCCTATTAGAGAAATAGGGGAACTTCCATCTGATGGTTTCAATTTCTCATAATGAGTTTCATGGCAATATCAGCAGCAGAACATGTGTATTGGGGGTGTTAGGAAGAACTAAGGTGTTTGAGAACAGAAAAACATAATACAGAGTCTTTAAGGAATGTGGTAAACTGAGTTAGACAGAACTGAATTGTCCACCTTGCAATTAGTTTTGAAGAAATGACTAGCACAGGATGATCCCTTTTAGGAAGGTTCAAATTATACCGTACCTGGGAATACAAATTTGTTATGGGTCTACACCAAGATAAATAACATATGCTGCTGTTGCTGCTGCTAAGTCATTTCAGTCGTGTCCAACTCTGTGTGATCCCATAGTTGGAAGCCAACCAGGCTCCTCTATCCCTGGGATTCTCCAGGCAAGAGTACTGGAGTGGGCTGCCATTTCCTTCTCCAATGCATGAAAGTGAAAGTGAAGTCTCTCAGCCATGCCTGACTCTTTGTGGCCCCATGGACTGCAGCCTACCAGGCTCCGCTGCCCATGGGATTTTCCAGGCAAGAGTACTGGAGTGGGGTGCCATTGCCTTCTCCAGAAATAACACATAGATATCAGATATAGTGTGGTAGTCTAAGTAAGAAGAGTAAACATGTTACTAGGTTCCACCACTTACCACACAATTTAGACAAGTAATATAACCTCCTAGTTTAAAATTTCCCATGTGAAGATTTAAAANCAGAAATAACACATAGATATCAGATATAGTGTGGTAGTCTAAGTAAGAAGAGTAAACATGTTACTAGGTTCCACCACTTACCACACAATTTAGACAAGTAATATAACCTCCTAGTTTAAAATTTCCCATGTGAAGATTTAAAATAATAATAATAAACCTCACAGAGTTAATGTATTAAAGGACTTAAAACGTGTAAAACATGTAGCACAAAATGTGGTGCATAATGATATTTCAGCAATGGTTCTGGTGAGAGTGGTAGCAGAAATAATTTTAGACCCAAAAAATAAGGACAGTCAAAAGAGCAGAATACAGCAAAATCTGTTCCCGGGCTCTTTATTCAAGTAAATCTTTACTGTGTTATATGTTTACATCCCTTCTTTCTAGACATGCCCCCTTATATAAACCTTGTCTGTTATACTCCAGCCATGCTGAACTCTATATAGCATTTCAACACACACACACACACACACACACACACGCTCCAAAATCACTGCAGATGGTGACCGCAGCCATGAAATTAAAAGACGTTTAGTCCTTGGAAGAAAAGTTATGACCAACCTAGATAGTGTATTCAAAAGCAGAGACATTACTTTGCCAACTAAGGTCTGTCTAGTCAAGGCTATGGTTTTTCCTGTGGTCATGTATGGATGTGAGAGTTGGACAGTGAAGAAAGCTGATCACAGAAGAATTGATGCTTTTGAACTGTGGTGTTGGAGAAGACTCTTGAGAGTCCCTTGGATTGCAAGAAGATCCAGCCAGTCCATTCTGAAGGAGATCAGCCCTGGGATTTCTTTGGAAGGAATGATGCTGAAGCTGAAACTTCAGTGCTTTGGCCATCTCATGTGAAGTGTTGACTCATTGGAAAGGACTCTGATACTGGGAAGGATTGGGGGCAGGAGGAGAAGGGGATGGCAGAGGTTGAGATGGCTGGATGGCATTACGAACTCGATGAACGTGAGTCTGAGTGAACTCCGGTAGATGGTGATGGACAGGGAGGCCTGGTGTGCTGCAACTCATGGGGTTGCGAAGAGTCAGACATGACTGAGTGACTGAACTGAACTGAACTGAATGAATGCATGGGACCTCTGAAAAAAGAGATGTCTCCATACATAACTTAAGCAAAGTTTCACATCAGGACATTTTGCCCAAGAATAATTTGGAGATAAATGGAGTGTTTCTAAGCGATTAAAATCCTTCCAGTGTACCATCAGCAATACCAGTGGCAGCAGCAGAACCCCAAGGTGATTCCAGATTTGTTAAGAAGAAGGATCATCAATTCTGAAGGGTAATAAACTAGATAATATAAGGTGATATTGGTGCACAAGTGAAGGCAGGCAATTGTGGAGCTTTTCAGGAATAAAATCATCAGATAGCTAAATTCTTAACATCCAAATAAAATGAATGATTAAAACAAGCTAAAGATTTTTTTGAAGAGAGGAATTAGGCTATGGACATAAACTTTTATGATAGGAAATACAGAAAAGTACATAACAAGTAACATGNAAATAAAATCATCAGATAGCTAAATTCTTAACATCCAAATAAAATGAATGATTAAAACAAGCTAAAGATTTTTTTGAAGAGAGGAATTAGGCTATGGACATAAACTTTTATGATAGGAAATACAGAAAAGTACATAACAAGTAACATGATACATTGTGCTACTTTATATTTTGGCAAGATTTTCTATACTATTAGCAAATTTTATTTTCTGACTAGCTTTTAATCTAGCATTTCTTCTCATAAGTTAATTTAATTGTTTTGTGGTAGACTTTGGTGATAATTGTTGGGTGTATAGCAACTCTGCAGGTAGTTAACAGATTTACCTATCCTTACAAAGAATTTTGCTCGACCATGAAATAATTTTACCTCCCACTTTAACAAAGTGTGTTATTTCAATAATCTAATTCAGTGTGTTTTTTAGAAGCAAAACCATGGAATTACTGGAATAGAAAGAAAAAGACAAACCAACTAAATGAAAAGCTTTGTCTTATCTATTATATTTTTTAAGCAAGAAAACCACAAGGATATTTAAGTTTGGTATCATTTAATATTATGAAGCAAAAGATGTCCATATTAAAAGAATTGTTTAAGTCATATATCAGATTATCAACTATTTTCCATTGTCCATTGTCAATGCATAATATATTCTCACCTCCTTTAAATTTGTTTAATATGACCTGTTAAAAGTAGCTTCCAATATTTTATAAGCTTTAACGATGACTCACCAGTCTCACCCATCAGGAAGCTTACATAAGCCTCTTGTCCCTATCCATCAGAGGGCAGACACAATGAAAACCATGATCACAGAAAACTACCCAAACTAATCACATGGACCACAGCCTTGTCTAGCTCAAGGAACCTATGAGCCACGTTGTGTAGGGCCACCCAAGATGCACAGGTCCTGGCGGAGAGTTCTGACAAAATGTGGTACAGTGGAGAAGGGAATGGCAAAACACTTCAAGATTCTTCCTTTCAGAAAACCAAGGACAATATAAAAAGGCAAAAAGATAGGACAATGAAAGATGAACTCCCCAGGTCGGTAGGTGCCCAATATGCTACTGGAGATCAGTGGAGAAATGACTCCAGAAAGAATGAAGAGATGGAGCCAAAGCAAAAACAACACCCAGTTGTGAATGTGACTGGTGATGGAAGTAAAATCTGATGCTGTAAGAGCAATATTGCATAGGAACCTGGAATGTTAGTCCATGAATAAAGACAAATTGGAAGTGGTCAAACAGGAGATGGCAAGAGTGAACATTAACATTTTAGGAATCAGCAAACTAAAATGGACTGCAATGGGTGAGTTTAACTCAGATGACCATTATATCTACTATTATGGGCAAGAATCCCTTAGAAGAAATGGAGTAGCCATCACAGTGAACAAAAGAGTCTGAAATGCAGTACTTGGATGCAGTCTCAAAAATGACAGGATGATCTCTGATTCCAAGGGAAACCATTCAATATCACAGTGATCCAAGTCTATGTCCCAACCAGTAAGGCTGAAGAAGTTGAAGTTGAACAGTTCTATGAAGACCTACAAGACCTTTTAGAACTAAAACCCACAAAAGATGTCCTTTTAATTATAGGGGACTGCAACAGAAAAGTAGAAGTAACAGGAGTAACAGGCAAATTTGGCCTTGGGGTACAAATTGTAACAGGACAAAGGCTAACAGAGTGTTGTCTGAGAACACACTGGTCATAGCAAACACCTTTTCCAACAACACAAGAGAAGACTCTACACATGGACTTCACCAGGTGATCAATACCAAAATCAAACTGATTATATATTTTGTGGCCAAAGATGGAGAAGCTCTATACAGGTCACAAAAAGAAGACCAGGAGCTGACTGTGGCTCAGATCATGAACTCCTTACAGCCACATTCAGATTTAAATTGAAGAAAGTAGGGAAAACCAGTAGATCATGCAGGTATGACCTAAAGTAAATCCATTATGATTATACAGTGGAAGTGAGAAATAGATTAGAGGGATTAGATCTGATAGAAAGCCTGAAGAACTATAGACAAAGGTTAGTGACATTGTGCAGGAAGCAGTGATCAAGATCATCCCCAAGTAAAAGAAATGCAAAAAGGAAAAATGGTTGCAAGGCCTTACAAATAGCTAAGAAAAGAAGAGAAACCAAAAGCAAAATAGAAAAGGAAACATATATCCATTTGAATGCAGAGTTCCAAAGACCATTTGAATGCAGAGTTCCAAAGAAGACCAAGGAGAGTTAAGAAAGCCTTCCTCAGTGATCAATGCAAAGAAATAGAGGAAAATAATAAAATGGGAAAGACTAGATATCTCTTCAAGAAAAGTAGAGATATCAAGGGAACATTTCATGCAAAGATGAATACAATAAAGGACAGAAGTGATCTGGACCTAACAGAAGCAGAAGATATTAAGAAGAGATGGAAAGAATACACAGGAGAACTATACAAAAAAGATCTTCATGATCCAGATAACCATGATGGTATGATCACTCACCTAGAGCCAAACATCCTGGAATGTGATGTCAAGTGTGTCTTAGGAAGCATCACTATGAATAAAGCTAGTGGAGGTGATGGAATTCAAGTTGAGCTATTTCAAGTTCTAAAAGATGATGCTGTGAAAGTACTGCTCTCAATATGCCAGCAAATTTGGAATACTAATAGTGACCACAGGACTGGAAAAAGTCAGTTTTCATTCCAATCCCAAAGAAAGGCAATGCCAAAGAATGCTAGAACTACCGC
This sequence comes from Neotragus pygmaeus, assembly GCA_006410875.1. Taxonomy (NCBI): domain Eukaryota; kingdom Metazoa; phylum Chordata; class Mammalia; order Artiodactyla; family Bovidae; genus Neotragus; species Neotragus pygmaeus. The sequence continues at coordinate 622,947 of SJYV01027896.1, forward strand.
ACAATTGCACTCATCTCACCGGTTAGCAAAGTAATGCTCAAAATTATCCAAGTCAGGCTTCAACTGTATGTGAACTGTGAAATTCCAGATATTCAAGCTGGATTTTGAAAAGGCAGAGGAACCAGAGATCAAGTTGCCAACATCTGTTGGATCATCAAAAAAGCAAGAGAGTTCCAGAAAAACATCTACTTTTGCTTTATTGACTATGCCAAAGCATTTGACTGCTTGGACTCACAGCAAACTTTGGAAAATTCTGAAAGAGATGGGAATACCAGACCACCTGACCTGCCTCCTGAGAAATCTGTATTCAGGTCAAGAAAAACAGTTATAACTGGACATGGAACAACAGACTGGTTCCAAATTGGGGAAAGGAATCCATCAAGGCTGTATATTGTCACTCTGCCTTTTTATCTTAGATATAGAATACATCATACAAATGCCAGGCTGGATGAAGCACAAGCTGGAATCAAGATTGCTGGGAGAAATATCAGTAACCTCAGTTATGCTGATGACACTACAGTTATGCCAGAAAGTGAGGAACTAAAGAGCCTCTTGATGAAAGTGAAAGAGAAGATTGCACAAATTGGCTTAAAACTCAACATTCAGAAAACTAAGATCATGGCATTTGGTCTCATCACTTCATGGCAAATAGATGGGGAAACAATGGAAACAGTCAGAGACTTTATTTTTATGGGCTCCAAAATCACTGCATCTGGTGACTGAAGCCATGAAATTAAAAGACACTTGCTCCTTGGAAGGTAAGGTACGACTAACCTAGACAGCCCATTTAAAAGCAGAGACATTACTTTACAAAGACGGACCACAATATTCCATCTAGTCAAATTATGGTTTTCTGGTAGTTATGTATGGATGTGAAAGTGGGACCATAAAGAAAGTTGAGTGCTGAAGAATTGCTTCTTTTAAACTGTGATGTTGAAGAAGACTTGGAGAGTCCCTTTGACTATAAGGAAAACCAGTCAATCCTAAAGGAATTCAGTCCTGAATATTCACTGAAAGGTCTGATGCTGAAACTGAAACTCCAATACTTTGGCCTCCTCATGCAAAGAAATGACTCAAGAAAAGACCTTGATGCTGGGAAAGATTGATGGTGGGAGGAGAAGGGGATGACAGAAGCTGAGATAGTTGGATGGCATCACCGACACATTGAACATGAGTTTGAGTAGGCTACAGGATTTGGTAATGAGCAGGAAGCCTGGCATGCTGCAGTCCATTGAGTCGCAAAGAGTCAGACCCAACTGAGTGATTAAACTGAACTGAATTGATGACATCAGTGGTATTGCAGAGCTGCCTGTCAATAGAAAAAGAGACAAGGCTGTGACTTTTTAGAGGGAGTGAGTCTGTCAGTTCTTAAATACCATCAAAATAAGGAAAAAAGAAAGGAATATTTCACCTTTGTTTATAGAATTAATTCCACATACGCTAAAGTGAACTAGGCTATTCATCCATGAGAATTATAAATAGATTTCTTTCCAATTGCATTGAAAAATGTGACACTGCAGACATTCAAGGGCCTTTCCAAACATGGTGCCTCTTACATCTTTTAAGATAGCTTTGTGTCTCAAAAGTACTGCTTTCAAGAAAAAATAATTCTGTCCTATTGATCACATAAAATTATAACTATTTGTTTTAAATCTGCATTCTACGCTTGGTTGATAAGTCATAGTAGACAGTTAAAATGATTTCACATGTTTAGTCTCAAAATCCCTTAATCAACTAAGAATGTACTTTCATAGTCCAGAATACATTTAGATTACAAATTAAACTGAAGTAATTTCTTTAGGAGAACCATCTTACCTAACTGTAAATAGTGACTGCATATATTGAAGGGAAATGTTTTTGATACATATTAGAAAGCTTTTTTTTTTTTCCTTAAGGCTGAGAAAGTTATTGTTTACACACAATATTCAGTGCATTCACTTTATGCTAGTGAATTCAATTTGCTAAAGGTACGTTTCCTAGGAAAAGTTGAAAAGCTAACCTGTAATATCATGTCTTTCAGGTTTTCTCATATAATTATCTCTTTATTCCTCAGAATAAAGTGCTCATTAGATCTCAGTTTTATAGATTAGGAAGCTGAGGTTTCAAGAGAATAAATGACTTGCTTAAAGTAATAGGTTTCATTGCTGGAATCTCAATGTAAGGTTTTTGTTTTTTTTTTTTTCTGAGTTCAGGGACTATTCTCTGAAATTCCACTTCAAAGGCTTCTATGACAATTATTATTTTAAGTCATAGGTTTAATTTTTATTTCTTGAATATGTACTATTGTCTCCTTTCTGGGTTGCCTGTTTAGACTCTATCACATTTTTTAGGGCATGGCCTTGAGTTTCTCAGTTGCACTATTTAAGTAATCTGGTTAATACTGTAGAGTCTTGGTGTTACAGAATCCTAATATCAACTACAAGCAAGGCAAAATGTGATCAACTTGGGATTACTTTGGTGGATAGATATGTTTGAATCATCCCTTAAGTCCTATGCAAAGGTTTCATTTCAATTACTCATGATGCAATTGAATTGAATGGCTTAGCATTTGTGTATAGAAATGTTTAATTTTTTTTCTAAATTCCATATATATGCATTAGTATACTGTATTTGTGTTTTTCTTTCTGACTTATTCCACTCTGTATAAAAATTTTTCTTCCAATTGTTCCTTAGTTAATTTAGAATGCTGTTTATTGTGTTTTTACAGATTCCTAATGGGCACACATTCCCTCAAATAGGTAAATTTTATTGTTTTTACTTGATCAAGTATACAACACTGAACTTAAAACTTTTCAATTTGTACTTGCATATTACACGGTAGAATACATTGCAGGAAATTTCAGGAAGAGATGAGTGAAGGTTTCTACTCTGGATTCCCCTATTAATTCATGGTGAATTACCATACACTAATGAGAGAGAATGGACAGTAATTTGTGTTGTATCTCACTTTTATTTGTCTAGTCTGGGACACTGCCCAACTCCTTTTGTGTGATGGACTCCATGCATTAATAAAATCTCCTAATCTCCAGCTATTAAACTTTTCTCTCTTTTTTTAATTACCCAAATGTGCAAATTTTTTTTTTTACTAGAATGATTGTTACCTAGATGATTTTACTAGAATGACATTAGTTTCCTTCTCCTAATCACAAATCCTAGGATCATGAATCCCAAATGATCTCATTCAAAACCATGATTTAAACTCTTTTGGTTTCCAATAAAGATACATATACTGATATTTAGAAACATACATCCATCATTATGAGCCCAATTTGATATGCCTCTTACATTTTCAACAAAGCTCTTACTTTGCTTTGATTAATTTCTAGTTCTTTTGTTTGGTTAATTTTTGTTTATTTTGTTTTTAGCCTGTAATCAGGAATAAGACATTTCTTTTATATGGTTGTCCCATGAAATTGACAATAATAATGACATAGATGATTAGCATGTACTTTGGCTCACAGAATTGCAATTGTTAAATAATCTGGATGCACTTAGAAAATAGTGAAACCTCTGTTTTAAAAGAAAAATTCAAGATTGTTCATCTTCCTGTGGTACAGGAAACTGCTGAAAAAATCTCTTTGAATTTAAGAGAAAGCAATAGTTATATTTTTAGTGATATTACTGAGGAATTCCAAATATCAGACTAGTCACATTAATTTGAAGAAATTCCATGTATTTATATATTAATTATGCTTGTTAAAAAGTAAAGGTCAATCATTTGACATGTATAAAGTTTTTAGTTACGTTACATGAATAAGTTCTGTAGACCTGCTCTATAATACATTGCCAGTAAGAATAAAGTATTGTGTATTTGTTAATTGAATAGGTCTCCTGCTAAATGTTTATACCACCAAAAAAAAAAAAAAATGAGAGAGAGAGGAGGCCTGAGGGAACTTTAAAAGAAGGTGTTGTATATGTCTTTTATCTTAATTGTTGTGATAGTATAATAGGTGATTGCATGTAACCAAATTCATCAATTAAACATGTTAAATAGTACATTTCTTTGTATATCAATTGTACTTCAGTAAGTCTGTTTAACAAAAGTAAAGGTAGAAATAATATAGGGGAAGACAGTGAAGTAGGAAGCTTCAACAATTTCTTGCTACCTACAACACTGCACTAGCAGAATAGATGTAACTATTTTGGAACTCTGAAGTCTAATGAAAGCTCATAATTTACAGAAGGAAACTTAGATGGTAAATTATAGTTAATTCTAGTCACTTTCAGGTCTTAGTATAGCAGTAACTACTCCCCACCACCCTAGCCCATGTCAGGCAGTCACACATGCATTCCAGACACAGTTTACATGCAACTAGTAGGAGCTAGGATGGGACGCGGTCCTTGCCTTTTAATTATCAGAATCTGTGCTCTAATCATTCATTGCTTCTTCAGATCTCAGAGGTACAGACAAATAGGAAGGCAGTCATGGTTATGCCTCCTCTCATTGTGGAAAGCCCTTTCCCTTCTGACTGAAGAGACTACCAGAAGACTTATAAAGCTAGTGCCTAAGTTGACTTAATTTTAATATTTTTTCCCCTTTGGGAGCCACACATTAAAGATGAGAACATTCAAAAGCAACTGCATATGTGTGTGTGGAGGTAGTGGTAGGTTAAAGAAAGCCACTATGTATCCCCAGGGAAAGGCACAGTCTCAGATAAAATTGTGGAAACTTTGAGTTGACACCTCAGGCTCTTAAAATGGAAAGTGTCTTTATCAATTAAAAATAAAGTGAAAAAAGAGCAAATGTGGAAAAGAGGGAATCAAATTAATTAGCAGAATTACTATATAATTATGTTCATATGCTTAGTTTTCAACAGCAACAACAATAACAAAAATCACAGGAGAAAGAAACATGAACATAGTTCAGTCAGCAAAAAAATATGTCAACAAAACCTTTCCCTGAGAAAGACCTGTTGATGGATCTAATAGGTGAAAACTTTAAAATGACTGTCTCAAAAATGTGCAAAGAAAGGAAACAAAGGAAGATGTAGAGAAAGTCAAGAAAACAAGGTATAAAAAATGGAAATATCAGAAAAGACATAGAAAACCTAAAAGATAACAAAAAGAAATTCTACAGTTGAAAAGTAAAACTGAGATGAAAATTTTACTAGTAGGATTCCAAGGAAGATTTGAGCAGGCAGCATAAAGAATAAGTAAACTTAAAGTTAGAATGATGGAAATTATGGAGTCTAAGGAATAAAAAGAAAAAAAAAAGTGAGTTGAGCATTAAGAATCTAAGGGACAGCCTAGATCAGCATATACATTACGAAAATCTCAGAAGGAGAAGAGAGAAAAGGGTAGAGAGAATATTTGCATGATTAAAGTCAGAAAACATCCCATATTTGAGGAAGGACGCTAATGCAAACATCCAAGAGGCTAAAGAAACTTGAAGATGAACTCAGAGAGTCCCACATCAAGACATATTATAATAAATTTTCAAAAGCTACAAGAGATAATTTTGAAAATAGCAAGAAGTGACTCATCACATACAAAGGATCCTCAATAAAATTATAAGGAGACTTATTACCAGAAACATCAGAGGCTAGAAGGCAGTTGGCCAATATAATTAAAGTGCTAAAACAAACAAAAAACACAAAATAAATGTTAAACAAGAATCTTATATCTGGCAAAAGTAAAGAAGAAATTAAGACATTTCTAGGTGAACAGAAGCTGAGGAATTTGTTGCTATTAGACATTTGAAGATCCTGAAGGCTAAAATAAAATGACTCTAGAGAATAACTTGAGGCCATATGAAGAAATAAAGACCATAGTAGAGATAAATACACAGATAAATACCAAATCTGATCTTATTTTAACAATGGTTTGTAAATCCACCTTTTGTTGTATATATGATTCAAGAAGCTGGGAGCTTGTGTACACCTGTGATGGATTCATGTCGATGTATGGCAAAGCCAATAGAGTATTGTAAAGTCAAATTAAAAAAATAATAAAAAAAATAAAATTCAAAAAAAATATGTTAGTTGAAAAGCTATTGTAATGTTTGCTAATGCCACATTTTTCTACATAATTTAACAGACTAATCTATTTGAAATTTAAAAAAAAAGTTTATATTTGGGGGCATGCAATATACAAAGACTTAATTCTGTGTTACTAAAAACTAAAAAATGTGAGGACAGAGGTAAAAGGAACAGAGTTTTGTATGTTATTGAACTTGCCACTGCTGCTGCTAAGTTGCTTCAGTCATGTCTGAGTCTGTGTGACCCCACAGGTGGCAGCCCACCAGGCTCCTCTGTCCACAGGATTCTCTAGGCAAGAATACTAGAGTGGGTTGCCATTTCCTTCTCCAGTTATTGAAGTTAATCTAGTTAAGTTCTATAAATTCAAGTTAGAGTGTTTAAACTTTAAGACTTTAAATGTAAACTCTATGGCAATCACAATGAAAAGAGCTTCAGAATGTGCGCAAAGGGAAATGAGAAAGAAATTTAAACATTTCATTGAAAAAAAAAATTCAACTAAACATAAGTAAGACAGTAATGCAGGAAAAGTACAAAAAAGCTATGAGACAAATGGGAAACAATACAAGATATATCAAAAATACAAAAAGTATGTCCATCCTTATCAGTAATTACTTTAAACTGATTAAATCAAATAAAAAGACAGAGATTGACAAAATGTGTTAAAAAAACATGATCTGACTGTTGTCTAGAAGAGATTCTCTTTAGATGCAAAGACACAAAGGGATTTGCGATGAAAAATGTCATTTGCTATATCAGCAAACAAACAATGTGTGGCCATCGAGCCATCAGCCAGTACCTCCCTGCATCCCACACTTCCCAAGAGTTAGCCCAAGACATCTCCGGAAGGAAACTAATGTGCTGTACATTGCCAAGTCCTTAGCCACGGCAGACACTCCCAGCGGTGCACCCTGTGGGAACTCAGGATGGGAAAGAACAGGATGCTGGCCCTAGAGATCTAAGGTACACATCAAAGGGATGATTTCAATAAGCCCAGACTCTTGCATCTTCCCATACACCGAAAAGTGTTAATAAATTCATTAGCTTGAAGTATCTGGTTTTCTTTAATTAACAGTACTTTTTGATAGCCTGACTACTTGGTCTTTGTTTCAACACCTATATATCCCAGCTGTTACATTACCTCTTCAGAGCAGTCCCTCAGCACTGTCTGAAAGACTGCCTTCCAGGCTTGAGGTTCATAAAATAAATAAAATAAAATTCTCAACTTTTGTACATTTTTTTTCAGTAGACAGAAACTGAAAGGATGGAAAGATATCCCATGCACACAGCAACTCAAAAAGAGCATGAGTGGCTACACTTTTATTAAAAAACAAAACAAGACTTTAAATCAAACAACTATAAGAGACAAAAAGTACACTATATATTAACAAGAGGTTCAAATCAGTAAGAATATATAATGATAATAAACATTTAATAAAAGATCTTTTATGGGCAGGAGATGGGAGGGAGATTCAAAAGGGAAGGAATATACATAAACATTTGGTTAATTCATGTTGATGTATGACAGAAAGCAAACCAATATTATAAAGAAATTATCAATTAAAATTAAATAAATATCTAAAAATTACTTTAGGTGAAAAATAAAAGATAATTTAAATATATGAAGAAAAATTGACAGAATTAAAGGGAGAAAGTTCCACAATAATAGTTACAAACTTCAATATTCCATTCTCAATAATGGATAAAATACCAAGCTAGAAGATAAATAAGGAAACAGAGGATTTGAATAACATAATAAACCAAATAGAACTTAGAGACAAATACAGAACATTCTACCCAAAAACAACAGAATGCAAATCTTCTCAAGGTCCCATGAAACGTTTTTCAGGACAGATAATACATTAGGTGAGAAATAAGTCTTCACAGATTTAAAATGGCAAACATCATACAAAGCATGTTCTCTAACTACAATGGGATGAAGTTAGAAATCAACAAATGAATGAAAACTTGAAGAAAAATATAGAAATCAGACAATGCCTTCTAAAAAACTAATAGATCAAGGAAGAAATCACAGAGAGAATTGCAAAATACAGACAAAAATGCAAACAAAATATCAAAATGTATAGGACATAGAGAAAGTACTGATAATGAGAAAATGTGTAGCTATAAATACTTATATTAAAGAAAAAGTTTAAATCAGCAATCTAACTTTAGAAATAAAGAACTAGAATAATAAGAACAAACCAAATTCAAATCCATCAGAAGGAAAGAAATAATAAAGATTAGGGCAGAAGCAAAGAAATAAGAAATAGAAAATCGAGAGAGAAAAATCAATAAAATTAAAAGTTATTTCTTTGAAAAGATCAACAAAATCGAGACATCTTTTAACTAGATAGATAAGGGGGAAAAAAAGGACTAAATTAATAAAACCAGAAATAAACATGGGAGTATTGTTACTGATTCTATAGAAATAAACTTATGAGAATGCTATACAAATTGTATACCAACAACCTGGATAATGTAGATGAAAGGGACAAATTCCTACAAAAACAAAACCTAGCAAGGTTAAATTCATAGAAACAGAAAGTCAGAACAGACTCAAAACTAGTAGGGAGACTGAATCAAAAATTGTTAAAAAATAGCCCTGGACCTGATTATTTCATTGGTGAATTCTACCCAGCATTTTAAGAGAACTAACACTAACACATCAAATTTTCAAAAACAAACAGGAGAGAACACTTACCTAATAATTTTGAGAGGCCAAAATTACCTTGATATCCAAGTCAGAAAGAGAGATTACAAAGAAAGAACACTACAAAATTAATATCCTTTATGAACATTAATGCAAAAGTTTAAAAAAATTAGCAAACCAAATTCAACAGCATATGAAAAGAATTATACCACACACCCAAGTAGAATGTATTTCTGGAATGAAAAGATGATGAAACATATAAAAAACGACCAATGAAATATACCATATTAGCAGAATTATTTTTAAAATCCCATTATCATTCAATTGATACAGAAAAAGCAAAAGCATCTGACAAAATTCAACACCTTTTCTTAGTAAAAAAAAGTCAGCAGAATAGAAATAGAAGAAAACTGCCTCAAAATGTCAAGCATGAGCAAAGTTCTAAAGATGGATGGTGCTAATAGTATCACAGCAATATCATGAATTTGTTTAATAACTCTTAACTGTATAGTTAAAAATGGTTAAGATTATACATTTTATGTTAAATTTTTCCACAATAAAATTTTTTATTGTGGAGATAATTATCCATTTTTCTACAATGAAAAATAATAAAATAAAGTTCTATTTTATATAATGGAAAGATAATTTGAAGTTTTTTTTTTTTTTAATAAACCTTTAATGTAGGACATTGCATATTTGAGAAGGGCTGAACTGTTCTAACATTTCAAATTTCATGTGTAAGTACCACATTTTCAGTATGGTATGGGGTCACTTATCCTATGTTGCAGTGGGGTTTTTGATGTTTGTCTCAATTGTTATAGCTTAGCTTACACTGCGTAAAAAATAGCTTCATATTTATAGAGCTTAAAACAATTATAGTTTGTTTCCATTTGTGCTACAAGTTCACACTGGTTTTGCTGGCAGCTCTCTTCCAGTATGTCTCTACTCTGAGACACTGGATAAACAGCTTTCATGAAAATACTTCTCAAACTTTAATGTGCATACAAATCACTTGTTAAAATGCATATATTGACTTAACTCTGGAGAAGTATCTGACATTCTATATTTCTAGAATGTTCATAGATAATGTTTATGCTGTTGGCTTGCAAGCTTCACTGATTAGAAAGATTCTAGAGCAGAAACTCTTCATGCAGGAGGAAGAGAATCTAGCAAATTGCTCCTTGGCTGTTAGCAAATTCCAAAAGAAAGCAAAATGTGTCAATTCCATTCACATTCCATTTATAGAAACAAGTCAGACAACTATTTTCAACTTGAACTAAACACTAGGCAATAGCCTTGGTAACTATCATAGAGAACAAAATGTCTTGAATGCATAGAGATGTTATCATAAAGGAACAGCTGCATCAATGGTGGCTATTTCTGAGCACCACAGACTAAAGCAGCTGAGCTTGGTCCAGAAACTTAGGTTGTGCCAGTGCAGGTGGGCCCCCTTGATAAAGTTTTGACTTTTAAAGCCAGGAAATACAAATAAACATGTAGTATCCCATGTCTTATAAGACATCATATGAAGAGGAAAAAAATATTGTTTAATTCTAAAAAAAAGTTCTTATCCAAGATCAATTATTATCCTGCCCCACAAAAATTAGCTGAAGCAACAGAGAGATGATTTTATGCAGATACTGTTAAGAGTCCAAGGAAGCTCAGAGCTCAGATTGTCCAGTTATACCAGAAGACCATTTGTATGGATTAATTAAAGAGAGATCCTAATGTTCTCCAGGATCCTAAATGTTCCTCCATTTACTTAATAATTTACCATGATCAAGTCATAACATGACTCTAGGGATCCTGAGTAGCTATTCATCTGAAACAATAACCACTGATGGTGACTTGGAAGAGCAAAGGAAGAGTATATTTTAAGATAGTTAACTGGAGACGATAAGGCTATGGTCAAGTCTGCATTTGAGTTTCAAGAAAGGAATGGAACTGGTAAATATAGTCATAGGAACCTTACAACTAAGAAATATTCCAAAATATAACATGTTATCTCAAAAGGTTGAAACACTCAGTTTTATAGACAAATTCTAGTTTTATTACTCAATAAAATGGCTTTTTACTCTACTTTTTATATCCCTTTTTTATACAATTCTAAACAATATATCTCCTCTTTTAAACCAGTTCCTCAATCTTCATTGGATTTGGAGAACTGGTAGCTACGGGGTCAGGAAAGAAGGATGTCTGTCATGACATCATAGTATATATTTAGCCTTATGATTTTATCTTGAGGTAAAGTTATTATATTCAGCCTCAAAAAGAAGAAAGGAATGACCAGAGTCACTTAAAAATTAACACTTATATCTCAGGAAGGTCAGTTCAGTTCAATTCAGTCGCCCAGTCATGTCCAACTCTTCGCGACCCCATGAATCACAGCACACCAGGCCTCTCTGTTTATCACCATCTACTGGAGTTCACTCAGATTCACATCCATCGAGTCAGTGATGCCATCCAGCCATCTCATCCTCAGCCGTCCCCTTCTCCACCTGCCCCCAATCCCTCCCAGCATCAGAGTCTTTTCCAATGAGTCAACTCTTCTCATGAGATGGCCAAAGTACTGGAGTTTCAGCTTCAGCATCATTCCTTACAAAGAAATCCCAGGTCTACTCTCCTTCAGAATGGACCAGTTGGATCTCCTTGCAGTCCAAGGGACTCTCAAGAGTCTTCTCCAACAACACAGTTCAAAAGCATCAATTCTTCGGCGCTTAGCTTTTTCACAGTCCAACTCTCACATCCATACATGACCACAGGAAAAACCATAGCCTTTTTACTAGACAGACCTTAGTTGGCAAAGTAATGTCTCTGCTTTTGAACATGCTATCCAGGTTGGTCATAACTTTTTTTCCAAGGAGTAAGCGTCTTTTAATTTCATGGATGCAGTCACCATCTACAGTGATTTTGGAGCCCAAAAAAATAAAGTCTGACACTGTTTCCACTGTTTCCCCATCTATTTCCCAGTACTGGATTTATAAAATTGGGATGTAGTTACATAGACATGATATTTTAAGAGTATAAAGACAGATTTTGTCCAGAGAACAAAGGGTCATGGACATATTCATTGGGTAACACCTGTACTTGACTAAATGAAGGACAGATAAAGTGTAGCAGTAAAGAAACTAAAAAAAAAAAAAAAAGAAAACAACAACAAAATACAGGTAGTATATTAGGAAGGAAACAGAAAACCTGCAATATCAGACATCAAGGAAGTACAAAAATGAATTAACATGGCAGTTAATAGTGATGAATCATACAGAAAATTCAAGATAACAACTAAATAATTCTGTGATAACTTGTTTGTTTTGAAATTTAGTTTCTAGTAAGAAGAAGTCTGGCAGTATATAAGCTCTGGAAATAGAAAACCTGAAATTAATCCCATGTTTTGCCACTTTCTAGCTCTTTTGTACCCTTGGGTGATTTGCTATGCTTTCTAACTTCCAATCTGTTATCTATGTGTGGGTTAAAGTATTATCCATGTGAAGGCTCTAGGTTCTGTTGGAAATAAAAAACCTTCAATAAATTTTAGCCTAAGAATAATGATTTGATTATGTTTATAAGAGCAGTTGTAAAGAGTGATGAGAATCAAGCCTAACTCCAAAGGATTTATGATTTGGGCATTAATTATAATACAGAAGCAGTAAACACTAATTTGTCCAATAATTATTGCAGTAGAGAGGTTAAGTGTATCAACTTTGATGGGTACAAGATTTGAGGTTATAAACCTTTACTTTTTCCTGTTACTAATTTTTAGAATGAAGTTCTTTTGAACATATTTTTAGTGGGCTGGAAAGATACACTGAAGAGACAGATTTGAAAAGAAAGAAAAGTCACAAAGGATAAGAAGAAAGAATCATAGCCTCAGTAGGCAGGTTAGCTCTGGTAAACAAGACTGAAAGGTATTCCTCTGAACACAGAGGGGAGTAGAAAAGGAACAGGCATGTTGAGATTAGAAGATGGAAGTTTTTTTCAAGTAGCCTCGGTCTAAAAATATATTGTGAAAGGTCAGTTGGAAAGTGACAGTAGCAGAGATGGGGTTTCATATTGAGAAAGCAGAAAATTTGGGGTAAGACCAAATAGAATATTACATAGTGTCCAGTCTTAAATGACTAAAATGTTCCCCAGAGTTAGGAAGATAGTAAAGATAAGGTAGGGATCTTTGTTATACCTTAACCCAAAGTGTAGAATCTGGATGTGATTTGCAAGCATTGGACACCAAACAAAAATAAAGTTAATCACATAAAAACTGTAATTGGGAATAATAATCTCAGAAATCTATTAAAAATAGGGGGAGAGAATAATATCTGTCTCTTATACACATCTCAATAATGGATAAAATACCAAGCTAGAAGATAAATAAGGAAACAGAGGATTTGAATAACATAATAAACCAAATAGAACTTAGAGACAAATACAGAACATTCTACCCAAAAACAACAGAATGCAAATCTTCTCAAGGTCCCATGAANCCATCTTTATAAAATAACCCAGTGTGCAAAACAATTAAACTGAAAATGGGAGCCGGGAGAATGAAAGGGATGGCTGATACAAGATTTTTTCAGTTCAACTGATCAATTTACATTTATTAAACAGTACACGGACAAGAAGGTGAATACAATGGCACCCCACTCCAGTACTCTTGCCTGGAAAATTCCATGGATGAAGGAGCCTGGTGGGCTGTAGTCCATGAGGCCACGAAGAGTTGGACACAACTGAGCGACCTCACTTTCACTTTTCACTTTCATGTATTGGAGAAGGAAATGGAAACCCACTCCAATATTTTTGCCTGGAGAATCCCAGGGATGGCACAGCCTGGTGGGCTGCCGTCTATGGGGTCGCACAGGGTCGGGCATGACTGAAGCAACTTAGCAGCAGCAGCAGCAGCAGCAGCAGCAGCAGCACACGGACAAGAATGTGGTTATCTGTTATTTTCTATTTTCCCAACACAGATCCCATTATAAAATATGTAATTTATTTGAAACTTAATTTTCAAATAAAACTGAAGGAGTACTGTTAAGTTTTATTTATCCAAGTAATTGACTCTTGACTGTGTGAAAAACAATGAACTGACTGGATTGAAAAAAAAAATTAATTAGCATGATTTGAGACTATGGAATCAGCAATCTGTATTATTTCATGAGAGCTGTAGTCTATTAAGTTTTCATATTAAACCAACTTAACTGTTAACTTCTCTCTAATACAAAAGTTAAAGAAAAGGCTCTTATGTAACTTGGTGCTTATAAAATTCTTATGAACAGATCACTTTCTTTCTTCTTTTAGTCTGAGTAAACTTCTGCTTGCTTTTAAGTTTAGGGCTACTCTTTGGAATCAAAGCAAACTTACAAGACCAATATAGTCATTGGAAGTTTTCTCTAAAAATGAATGAAATTAAAGTCCTGTTTGTAGAGGAAAACCATGTTTTGTTTACATAGGGAGGAAAGGCAGCATGCAATTCTTCTCCAGGGAAAGACATTCTCTGTTGATTTATGTCTGTGACAGGAGAATAACATAAGAGATATATTGCCTGGAATAAAGTATATACTGCACACAAATTTAAATCATATACAACTTATATTTTACAGAACAACTGTGAATTATGCTGTTTTGTTTCCAGTGTAATTAGAGAATACAATAAATGTGAACATTAATATTCCCGTTACAAAGAAAAAAAGGAAATGCTGCCCAGGGAAAGGAAGAATTTTCTCTTGGTGTAGATTTTTTCCTTTAGAAAGATACAAGAGATGGGAAGTATACGTTAGCCCTCACTATTTGGAAACCTACACAGTAAGAGAAGTCATAAAAGATGTCAACACTAATTTATGACTCATACTCTGTGTTACACGGTAGCCTGAGAATCTGGAGTCCTCTGCTGAGAGATTTAGAGAGTAAAGTACTGGTAAAACTAATACATTATTGTCCAAGATATTCTTACTTTTGCATGGCTTATTGTGTCCACCTGCTCTTTCAAAAATGTCTTTGCCCTTCCTCCCACTCCCAAAAATGGGATTAGAGTACAAGACAAGCTAATAGGCGGCATTTGCTCTTTCCTACTGTGTCTATTTCAGCTGGAACTATCTCCAAGAGTGTGGCGCCCTGTAGGTTGGCTGTCTGTCATGCTAGAAAAAGTAAATGAAATAAATCAACCCATGGTAACAAGGCTACAGAGTACACTGTGGTAATAATTGTCAACTTTATGTTTGCATCACACAGTATAAAACAGACCTGTGTGTTTTTGCTGTCATTAACTTAATTTGTACCCACTAAATTTTAAGTTTTCAATTTGAATTGGGATGCAAAAGCAGGATTGATGATCTGCCAGACTCACCCTAAGGTATTGAGCAATACTCTGTACTAGATGAAGAAATTGTCAACTATTTTGCAATATTTTGCACAAGACAATTTTGCCTTAATCTTTTTGAAAGCAGGATTTAGGCAAGCACTGTGTCAGGGCCAATTCTATCTATATATACCATGTTTGAACTTTTGGATTTAATTTCCTTACTAAAAAGTTATTGTGTAATTCCAGAAAGAAAATCTCCTAAAAGGACTCCACATTCTGAAGACTACAAGACAGGAGTAGGAAAGCACTTGATTCACAGCATTTCCTAAGAAAACAAGTATTTAGTATTAATTGAATATCTGAAAGGAAGTCTTTGAAATGTTTCTAATTATAGCCAGAATGTTTAATAATTTTTGAATTTAAAGCCTTCTTAATAATTATCATAAGACCAGTAATAAAATTTTATAAATATACATGATAGTGGTATTGATTTCATAAGTAGTAAATTGGTCATTAGTTTTATAGTGATTAAACAAACTGTTTCCATAATATTTCACTCAATTTAATCAAACTGCCAGGATGAACAAACAATTTGTATTTTTTTACATACTTTTTGATACTATTAACAAAAGGTATTTCAAAGACATCAGTGATTGTCAAAATCCATGAAATGCACAATAGCATATCATTTCCTCATTTTTTATCTGTATAATATAGATGGCAATACCAATTTCATCAATCATTGTGTGAATTCAATAAAATGTTGTGTTAAATGAGACCAACAAAGTTGCTTTGAGAAGGGGTAGATATCTAGATTTGAACCCTTACCACAAAACTTTCTTTTACACCCTGATATTTACTTTGTGTTTTAAAGTCATGTCTCAGCAAAGGAACTACTATTATTTGTAGTAAATGGGAAGAATCATTAAATCTACAAATGTTTAAATTCATTATCAAAGATTTACCCTCATCTCTGCCCTCAGTTCTAACTGACCAGTTTTTCTAAAGGTAAAGAAGGTTGTCCAAAATCTGCTATAAATATCTCTGATTCTATCAGCAGTGTGAATCACAGTTTTATTGTTATTTGTTCTATACTCTTGGACCTAAATAACCTTTATTTTTACATTTGTTGTTTGATTTTCGATTACCAGAGGATAGATTATATGAAGACAAAATTAGATAAGTATAGGTGCATTTCTTATTTAAAGCTCTGTGGGTTTTTTCCTTAGTGAAACCATAGCAAATCCTAATAGTTTCAAATAGATGTTATTTGCTCACCTGCAAGAGAACAAAGTGAGTTTTAACAGCAGGTGATGGCCACAGTATTCCAAGGAGGACCACATGAGATACGGATGAGGGATTGAGCCTGGATAATCTCACCTTTGTGATGCTGTCCAATTCTGTAAATTACTTCCTCACTTCATTCCACCCCCTCCATCCAGCCATTGGCCAGCCTATTCTATTTAAATTACTCTGTCTCAGCTTCTGGTTTAATCAGAATGGTAGTCAGTGCTGCTCAACTTATTGCTCCTGCAGTGTTCAGCTCCACAGGAGCCAGAACATAATGGACCTACATAATGGATGACTGAATTGGAAATAAAAATAAGCTATTTCTTTGAAATTTACCTCCCATTTATTATGTACTTACATAGGAGGTCTCTTAAGAATTTCTAGGAGAGCCTTGTCTGGAAAAGGTATATAATAAATGTTTATGTGCTGAGAGTAGAATACACATGTGATTACCATTGTGTTTCATTGCATTGATTTTTTTTTAGTAATATAGACTTGAGGAAATTGAAATACAAGTCCTGTCACCAAACACATGCCTAAATAACATACTCGTTATAAGAGAGTCGTGCATATATATATAAACAGACACAAATCGTAGATGGTAACCGGAGTTCTGATCATTAGGGAGTTTGAAATGTTCTTCAGTTGTACAGTGTGCCTAAGATGATCTTAGCAAAATAAAAGTGATCTCTCCACGCATACCATGAGCTCTGTCAAGACTGAGAGCCCATCATCTAACAATCTAGAATTAAACATTATAAAGATCTATTCTCTATACTCTCAAAGAGCTATTATTTCAAGTACAAGTACTATTATTGGTAGAAGGAAGTTTACTCATATTTCACCCTATGTATTATTGAAAACACACTTCTATGCGTCTTGCATTATTATTATTACCTGATGGCCATTCAGCATGCAGACATCAAAGTGCAATCTATCTGGCTCTCCAGCTGAACACCAGAAAGCAATGAGTTAGTATAATTTCCCAGCTCTGGAGAGGAGTGTCATTTGAAGTTTATGACTTCTTAAGTGAAAATTAAGGATGATAAACAAAAGCTTATAGGAACAGCTGTCTCTATGGGAAAAGGGTTAACACTGGTAATCTAACAGGTTTCAGATATTTCCTTAAAGTCTCTTAAAACAAAATCCTCATTATTGAATCCCCTGCATAGTAACTTGTGAATGCATCTAAACCATGGCATTGTTTTGTATAAACCTTAAACAAAAGAAAGCCTTTATTTGTTCCAGGGGTTGCAGATATTAGTGTAAATCATCTCCACACATACTGGAAAATATTTTAGGTTATTCTACAACCTAAAAAAAAGACAATTAAATGTGTGTGGAAAAAGACTGGGTTAGGAAATTCTACTGCTTCTAACTATGCACAGCAAAACATAAAGATAAAATGACTAATTCATCTCAGTTTTTCCTGGGACTTTTATCCTAGTTTTAAAACTGAGTCCTGTACCCTGAGAACACCCCTAGTACTGGACAAACTAGAATAGTTGGTCTCCCTAGATTAGAAAGTGACAACAGTTCTTCATTAGACACATTTTTTATCAAACAATAGAAGGTATAGAGTTCATGTGACTTGGCTCCATATCACAGACACTTAGATATACATAAATACATACACATAAAGATGTCTAGGTAAGATCAACAAAGAGGATCTGAGAGTCAGAAACTAGGAAATGAATGACAGATCAACAAATGGCAAAGGCAAAACTAGCTGGTGCTCACCTTAGCTAGTGCTCACTAATTATGAAGTTCGATTTTCATCAAAAGATAAACATCTTTAGCACACACTGTTGGTTAAGAGCATAATCTTTGGAGTTGGTTTACTTATAAAACACAGATGATGAATATGGAAATAATGACAGTATTATACATTGTTTAATACATATAAATATACACATATATTTAATACATATACACATATATTTAATACATATAAAACACCAAATATAATAAATGTTGGTATCATCCTTTTATTTTCTGATTGTCATTTGATATAAAAAATAGTACACTTGTTCTCTTTACTAATATAATATGTGACTCTTGGAACTGGGATGGCACTGAGCAATAGGAAATACAAAAATGAGGTGATTGAGATGCCGATGCTGATATTTTGATATTGCTTCACTTTTAGACTACTCTGAGGTACATATGATCAGATTCCCTCTAGAGAGTTCACTTTGAGTTGGCAGTTATATAAATGAGTCATTCCTCTAGTGAGCACAAATTCAACACTAACAGTGTTTTTTTGTAGTATATGATTGCATTATTTATAAATATTTAAAAAGTTTCATTTTGCCACTTATTGCATAAATCACCTAAAGTATAATGTTAAGATAGAGAAAAGGGGCAAGGAAAAATTAAATAAACAAATTGGTTGAACTTTTAACTGCAGATTTGGCAAGTTTCTTATGTAAAAAAAAACACCTTGTTTGTTGAATAAAACTCAGGAAAATATAGTAAAAGTTGGTGTTTCTCTGTTATTTAAATTTTTAGATAACATGAAAGATAGAAATAGTATAAAATTATGAATAAAGAGTTCCCGGTTTGAAGGTACTAATAATGTGTGTGTGCCATGTGCTGAGTCGTGTCTGACTCTTTGCAATCCCATGGACTGTCACCTGCCAAGTTCCTCTGTCTATGGAATTTTGCAGGCAAGAATACTGGAGCAGGTTGCCATTTCCTTCTTCAGGGGATCTTCCTAACCCAGGGATCAAAAGCATATCTCTTGTGTCTCCTGCATTGGCAGGCGTGTCTTTCCCAGCTGAGCACTAATAAGCTGGAATGCATTTGTAAAGTTTGTATTTCTTCCTGTTTAATTGATGTGGAATAGTGAATAAAACGTTTAGGAGTCAAGATTAACTCATTACATCAAATAGAATAAAGATGTAAATTATATAGTAGCTCTCAGTTTCTGAGATAACCCTATGCTTTAGAGCTGCTCTCAACTTTTGACACAGAATGCATATTCTGCTACAGAATGTAATATCTCTCTCAGTCAACATGCTTTCACTTAAAAAATATATATATATATATATACAAAAGTCACAAGCTGCAAATATATGAGGGCCCACTGTATTTGCTTTTTGTAATTTCTATCATTTCAGCCAGTACTATAGTTTATAAAGAAAAGGAGGATAGCTTGGATTTATAGATATAATTAATATTAAAATTGATTAGACATCTATTTGAAGAGAAAACTGTTTCTTTAGGTATTTACAAGAATCTATTCTGATTTCTTAGGAAATGTTTTAAGAGGTTAATTCAATGGAGTAGGATTTTTTTTTAATAAAAATTTCATAGGCTATTATTGATGTATCATTCAGCTGATGTTATGCTTCTATTCATAGGTTACTGCAAACTTTATAGACACATATGTATGTACACATTTAATTAGGATAAAGTTAATTATTAATGTCTTAAAAGACGGTGGTCTCTTGAATCAATTTACAAGCTACAGTAAACAACATTTGAAGTAAAGCCTTATACTTTAAAAGATACACATTTTATATAGCTAAAGGCAATATCTCTTCCATATGTTTCCTAAAATGTCAATATACAAAAGATACTGATAAAGAGCATCCTGAAATTAAATTTTGAGTGGAACTCTCATTTCCTGGGGAGATAGTAAGTTGGCATTGACTGATGTTTTTCCCCACCATACTTTACTCTGTAGAAACTATGGAAGAGATAGCTTAAGTCTGAACCTCGGGACTACAAATAACTGTGAGAACTACCAGTAAAGACTAAGGTTCTTTGAAATGATATAAAGGGAGAGGTATGTGCCAGTAGTCAGGAATGTTTGGTGATAGACTTATCAGAAGTAGAATATTTTGGAAAAATTAAGTTTGTTCTTGGAAAAAACTTCCTTATTTTCACTGTAAGATAGAAATATACAGCAATACCACACATATGGGGAATAAGATACCTATTATCAAACTTTGCTAAAGTCCTCCTGGGGAAAACATTTGATGAAAACAAGTTTGGGCAATCAATTTGTCCACTCGTCTCTGTTCTTCCGAATATTCAAATATTGAGGATTATAAGCTATGAAATGTAACTATTTTTCAGTGATATCCATTTCAAAAATTTTGAGTGAGATTCTCTGATTAAAACTTTGCACGAGAATATAGTAGCAAACTTTGCTGGTCAATTATTGATCTGTGATACCTAAAATGATGTACCTACAGTACTTACCATATTCATAACATCACCAGATATCCATCTCCTACTCTGCTACCCTTCTAGAGAGAGTACAGCTAAAACTTCTGTGGAACTTGAGCTTACATGTCAAAAATAACTTGACATTTCAAATAACACATGACCACAGTAAAAACAGTAAACAAAGTGATATATCAGGAAAAGAACATTGGAACAACAATATCAAGGGTAACATATAGATTATTATATAATGACATACATAAATTATACACACACAAAAATACACATACATGCCTCAGGGGAAATATTCATTTTATTCAATAATTAAAATATTTATTTAATTATAATTTAAATTTAATTATAATCAAATAATTAAATGGATATAAAACATTCATTTTATGAAATAAGTGAAATTATGTTCAAAATTGAGAGGAGGATATATAGGATAAATGGAGACAAAAGAAAATTTAAATTCATAATCTGAAAGAACACACTGAATAACTCTTCCAAAAGATATCAAGTTAGGTTAATAAAACAAAATATAAGGAAACAAGATAAAATAATATAAAATATATCATCATATAAATAACAGTTTCAATGGTATGGGAAAAAAAAAAACAAGGACAGAAAATGAATAATGAAAAGAATTTTCCAAAATAAAATCAACATGAAATTATAAGATTAAAAATTCTCTGTGACTGCCAAACAGGATAGAAAATGAAAGCATATATAAAGACTTTTTTTTTATTCTTTTTTTTTTACTTTATTTTACTTTACAATACTCTATTTATAGTGAAATTTGAAAAATTAAGATAGATAAATAATTCTAAAGGCTTTAGAGAGAAAGCAATAATCACCACAAGCAACAGAAACTAAGAATGGTAACAGTAGCCTGCCCATCTATATATGGAAAATATAAACAATAATGCAATCCTGGGTCTACTCTAAAAATAATGTTATTCAAGTACAAAAAGAAATGACATCTGAATGCCTATCCTGTAAAATTGTGAATTACATGAGAAAATGCAATTGAAATATGTTTTAGGCATACAAGGCTTCAGAAGTGAGTGCCAGAAGGGGCCATGAGAAAACACTCTTAGAGAAAGAACTGAAACAAGAATAGAAGCAAATTCCCCCAAATGAAGGGGAGCACCACCTGAAGTTATGTATCAGTTATATCAGTGTGACTTACTAAAACTGGAAAATGAGATATTATTCCCTGTAATAATACACAATAGTAGGTAATCTGAAATATACTACTTAAGGCAAAATTAACTTGACTCTAACCAACAAAAATAAAAACACAAATTCCTGGGAAATATGAGGAATATGAAGGTAAGTTAAATTACATCCTGGGAAGCTCAAATGGTAAAAGATCTGCTTGCAGTGTGGGAGATTTTGGTTCAATACTTGGGTGGGGAAGATCCCAAGGAGAAAGGCATGGCAACCAACTTTAGTATTCTTGCCTGGAGAATTCCAGAGGAGCCTGGTGGCCTACAGTCCACCAGGTGGCAAAGAGTTGGACACAACTGAGCAACTGTTACTAAATTACATCATTAAGAAGCAATCATCCTGCATAATATGGCCACTTTAGAGCACAGATAACACGGTTTTTACTACAAAGCAATGGTTAACAGTGTTTGAAATTAAAATGATGGGGAAAAAAGCTAAATATGAATATAAGTAAAAACAAGAATAAAAGAGTGCAGCATATTTAATATTTGATAAAATAGAATTCAGCTAAAACAGATACTTTTATACTTCTAAAAGAATACTTAAGAATGTTTATTTTCAAAATGTATGTGTAAAGAAAGGAATGACATGAGTCAAAATGAATCAACATATTAGTAAGTACTGTATTTTCAGAAACTTATAATTGAATATGTGCTTCCCAGGTGGCTCAGTGGTAAAGAAATCAGCCTGCTAATGCAGGAGCCACAGGAAATGCAGGTTCAATCCCTGGAATGGGAAGATTCTCTGGAAAAAGAAACCACAAACCACTTCAATATTCTTGCCGGGATAATCCCATGGACAGAGGGGCCTGGAAGTCTATAGTCCATGGTTTGCAAATAGTTGGACATAACTGAGCACGTATGCAAGAGCAAATAATTGAATAAATTGATTTCTGATTAAAATTAAATAAAATTATAAAAATAAATATCAAAAATTTGTGTCACAATTCTACAAGCTTTCTTTAAAAGAAAACCATTGGATATAATATTATGGACTGAATGAAAATTCTACTGTTCTTTTCAACATTTTTGAAGGTATAAATAAATTGATTAGAAAATAGAAAAAAAAACATAAAATACTCAATTTGAGAATTTNCAATTCTACAAGCTTTCTTTAAAAGAAAACCATTGGATATAATATTATGGACTGAATGAAAATTCTACTGTTCTTTTCAACATTTTTGAAGGTATAAATAAATTGATTAGAAAATAGAAAAAAAAACATAAAATACTCAATTTGAGAATTTAGGATAAAAGATTATGAAAGTAATCTCTCATAATCTTTTATTATCTCATAATCTTTTATTATCTCAAAGTGAGATAATAAAGTTAGATATCAATGAAATAGAGAACAGTAATAATAAGTAGAAAACATTTGATTATTTGGAAATGCTATCTATATTGATTTTCAAAAATTGGTAAGTGAAAAGAATAGAGATAAAAGTTAACAAAGCTCAAGATTAAAATGGGGAAATCTTTAGAGAAATGGATATTAGACACAATAATTTGAAAAGATGCACTATATCAACACTTGTAATTATCCAGAGAATTTAGATATTTCAAAGAATGTTAAAGAAGTAGAAATGGCATCACCTTCCAAAAAGAAAGGAGAAGTAAGTTCCAGACATTTTATCAAATAAGGTATTTTGAACTTCAAAGGAACAAATTATTCTTTTAACTTTATGGAAAATATAGACATTAACACTTTATTTTAAAATCAAGTAAAACTTTGGTACTGGGATGCAATGAAGAGCCTATTTCAGTTATAACTAGATGTGAAAACTCTAAATAAAATATTGGCTAACTGAATCCAATGATATGTTAAAATGATCCTCTATGTTTAACTAAACTAATAGGTTAATGGAAAAAAAAAGTTACATGCATTAACTCAACAGAGGAAGTATTAATATTTGATGGTATTAAAAACTTCAATTATGGCTTTTTTAAAATTAATTAATTTATTTTACTTTATTCTACTTTACAATACTGTATTTGTTTTGCCATACATTGACATGAATCTACCACAGGTGTACATGAGCTCCCAATCCTGAATTCCCCTCCCACCTCCCACCCCACACTGTCTCTGTGGATCATCCCTGTGCACCAGCCCCAAGCATCCTGCATCCTGCATCGAACATAGACCGGTGCCTCGTTTCTTACATGATAGTATACATGCTTCAATGCCATTCTCCCAAATCATCCCACCCTCTCCCTCTCCCTGAGGCCAAAAGTCCGTTCTATGTGTCTGTGTCTCTNGCTGGGAAAGATTGAAGGCAGGAGGAGAAGGGGATGACAGAGGATGAGATGGTTGGATTGCATCACCGACTCAATCGGCATGAGTTTGAGCACACTCTGAGAGTTGGTGATGGACAGAGAAGCCTGGCATGCTGCAGTCCATGGGGTCCCAAAAAGTCTGACAGTGAGTGACTGAACTGAACTGATGAAATACTTGAGTAACTATTATGTTTTCTAGCCCTCAACAGACAGCATAAAACAAACGGATGTTTTATCTTTATGACTTTAAATGTCATGTGTATTCTATCTTATTTTTACAAGAGGCAAAATCATAATATAATTTTAAAAAAGCAGACTTTTAAAAATGTTGTGATTTCTTATATTTTTCTCCTCTTAGAAAATGCTATTTTCTAAATCACCTATGTCAAATAAATGTCATAATTTTAAGCTTTGCCCAATTCTAGAACATTAGCTAATTGACCCATAGCTGATATGAGGCAAATATAAAGATTTCTGATCATCTAACACTACTGACTAGAACTTGTGACTGCTTCCTAAGGACACTGCACAATGTATTTCTTTTGGTCACTTGAATTTCTCTTTGAGCATTTCTATCTTCATCTACCTGGAGGTAACTTCTCATATAACAGTGACACAAACAGCTTTGGATGCAGTGTGCTGGAGTTCAATTTTTGGCTCTACCACTTAATAGTTCTGTAACCTCAGACAAGTCATTTTACTTTTTTTGCAGAATATTTTAATATGTAAAATAAAGACGATGTCAGTTCAACACTGCAGTAATATTTCTCTCCTCATGCCTATCTCCACACATAGTCTATAAACTCCTGTCCCCCCAAAAGCAGAGATCCCTTTCATTCACCTCAGTGCACCTCATCCTGGCATCCTTCCTGGTCACAGGTGCTCAGTGGGTGAGGACAGAATGTGTGAGGCCAGTGCTTACCTCTTATACTCACTTATTCTCTTCTAAGCAGAGTTGGAGTTGTACTTTCAGATGCCTGAGTGAGCTTCACACCAGGGAAGTACAGTCAAGGAGGAGAGGCCAGAAGTGCTGAGCAGATGAGTTCCCAAATGGCAAGACCCAGGGAGGATTGCAGAAAGAACTCAGGGCTGTTTCTAGAGAACTGGGGTCTTTGTCTAGGATCTTCAACCAATTCCCTACATGTCCTTTGGCAAGTCACTGCACATGCCTTCTGGAGCTTTCTGGAATACTCCCCCGAACTGTTTTCATGTATAATCTAGGAGCAGTTTGGACCAGAAGTTTTTAACTTTAGCAGTCTACCTTTTCCTCTGGAGAACCCAGAGTTGATTTCTTTTAGAATTTACTGATTTGATCTTGCAGTCCAAGGGACTCTCAAGTGTCTTCGTCAGTATCACAATTCAAAAGCATCAATTCTCTGGCACTCACCCTTCTTTATGGTTCAACTCACATCCATATATGAGTACTAGAAAAACCATATCTTTGACTACACAGACCTTTGTTGACAAAAATGATATCTTTGCTTTTTAATATGCTCTTTAAGTTTGTCATAGCTTTCCTTCCAAGGAGCAAGTGTCTTTTAATTTCATGGCTGCAGTCACCATCCACGGTAATTTTGGAGCCTAAGAAAATAAAGACTGTCACTCTTTCCATTATTTCTCCATCTATTTGCCATGAAGTGATGGGACTGGATTGCTTCCCTGATGACTCAAATGGTAAAGAACTTGCCTGCAATACAGGAGACATGGGTTCGATCCCTGGGTTGGGAAGATTCCCTGGAGAAGGAAATGGCAACCTACTCCAGTATTCTTGCCTGGAAACTCCCCATTGACAGAGGAGTCTGGTGGGCCACAGTCCATGTGGTCACTAAGACTTGGACACGACTGAACACAACACAGCCATAATCTTAGTTTTTTTTTTTTTTTTTAACGTTGAGTTTTAAGATAGCTTTTTAATTCTTCTCTCACTTTCATCAAAAAACTCTTCAGTCCTTCACTTTCTGCCATTAGAGTGGTATAATCTGCATATCTTTTGGGCTCCAAGTTTTTGGGTTCCAAAATCACTGCAGATGGTGATGGCAGCCATGAAATTAAAAGATGCTTGCTCCTTGGAAGGAAAATTATGATCAACCTAGATAGCATATTAAAAAATAGAGACATTACTTTGCAAACAAAGGTCCGTCTAGTCAAGGCTATGGTTTTTCCAGTGGTCATGTATGGATGTGAGAGTTGGACTGTGAAGAAAGCTGAGCGCCAAAGAATTGATACTTTTGAACTGTGGTGTTGGAGAAAACTCTTGAGAGTCCCTTGGACTGCAAGGAGATCCAACCAGTCCATTCTAAAACAGGCCCAGGTGTTCTTTGGAAGGACTGATGCTAAAGCTGAAACTCCAATACTTTTTCCACCTCATGTGAAGTGTTGACTCATTGGAAAATACCTTGATGCTGGGGGGGACTAGGGGCAGGAGGAGAAGGGGACGACAGAGGATGAGATGGCTGGATGGCATCACTGACTCGATGGACGTGAATCTGAGGGAGCTCCGGGAGTTGGTGATGGACAGGGAAGCCTAGCGTGCTGTGATTCATGGTGTCGCAAAGAGTCAGACACGACTGAGTGACTGAACAGACTGAACTGAATCTGCATATCTGAGGCTATTGATATTTCTCTTGGCAATCGTGATTCTATGTTATGCTTCATCCAGCCTGGCATTTTGCATCATGTACTCTGCATGTAAGTTAAATAATCAGGCTGACAATATCCAGCAGTGACATACTCTTTTCGCACTTTGGAACCAGTCTGCTGTTTCATGTCAAGTTCTAACTGTTGTTCTTGACCTGCGTACAGATTTCTCAAGAGACAGGAAAGGCATTCTGATATTCCCATCTCTTTAAAAATTTTCCTCATTTTTTGTGATCCACACAGTTAAAGCCTTTCATGTTGTCATGAAGCGGAACTCTTTAGTAAATAGCATCAATAGGGAGTTTACACCTTAAGACTCTTTGAAACCCTTGCCTTAAAACCCATCCTTTGTTGTTGTGTTACCAATCCTAAATTATTAAAATGTTAATACTATTAAATATTTTTCTGGTTATAATTGTATACATTTCTGTGTGCAAATAGTATACTCTATAATCTGGATACAGTATTTTCATTTATTTCATATTATTTTCTTTGAATTTGTTGAGAGTATCCATGTTCTCTATACTTATAATGAAAAATAAGCATTCTTGCATGTAGGGTCATCATTACTGTCTTTGTGAAGTCCATATATATGCATTAATATACTGTATTAATGTTTCTTTTTCTGGCTTACTTCACTTTATATAATAGGCTCCAGTTTCATTCACCTCATTAAAAATGACTCAAATGCAGTCTTTTTATAGCAGAGTAATATTCCATTATGTAAATGTACAGCAAGAGACACAAATGTAAAGAACAGATTTTTGGACTACTTGGGAGAAGGCACGGGTGGGACAATACAACAAAATAGCATTGAAACATATACATTAATATATGTAAAATAGATGACCAGTGCAAATTTGATGCTTGAAGCAGGGCACCCAAAGCTAGTGTGCTGGGACAACCCAGAGGGATGGGGTTGGAAGGGAGGTGGGTGAGGGGTTCAGGATGGTGGGACACATGCATACCCATGGCTAATTCATGTCAATGTATGGCAAAAACCACTACAATGTTGTGAAATAATTATTGTAAAGTAAAAAAAAATAATAATAAAATGATAATTAGCCTCCAATTAAAATAATAATTAAAAAAAAGAAGTCACCATTCTCGAAGTGATTAATTTAGTTATGGAGAATCTTACATAAGAGTGGTGTAGGCTAGTATCTTTATTCTCAGTTACTTCTACAAATCTCTTTCCTAAAGTTGGAGAGAGAATTGAGACAGTAACTAAAGACACACAGAATGAATTTTGTCCTTATCTTTTAAGAGAAAATGACCCCAGATTGTTGTTCTCCTTAGCAATTTCAGCCTGTAAAACACTGACAAAATCTCCTTAAATAGTACTTTAAAGCCTCCCATTACTAGAGGAAAAAAAGACAAACTCATAGAGGTAACACTCCTGCAAACTATAGCAATTTTTGACCAAGAAGAAAAACAACACATTTCAACTCAGAAAATAATTATTTAAATTTCTGTTTAATCCTATAATGCCCTGTAAAGTATATCTCAACTATAAATTAACTATAAAGCATTTGAGTTTTATATAAGAAACAATGGATAGATTAGTTTGACTTATATGGAAGAAATTAAAAGTTTTTTTTTTCAGATTTTATTTTACTTATTTATTTATTTTACTGGCAGATTCAAAGGAGTTTTAAACTGCATGTTTTCAGAGACATATGCCCTTTACTTTTAGGGAAAATTAACATTTTATTTGAATACTGCAATTGTTAGGGGTAGAAAACCTCAGTTTACAGAATACTTATGACTAGGATAAAGGTAGTGACCTCAAAGAGAGCTTGTCATCTTCATCCATCCACATTCCTTCTGTTAGAGTGGGCTTCATTCAGGCAGTGGCAAAAGGGATATTTGAATTGCCACCTTATAACAGCAGCTGAACAGGGAGCCCTGGAGTGCTGCAATTCATGGGGTCACAAAGAGTCAGACACGACTGAGCGACTGAACTGAACAGCAGCTGAGGGCATCTGTGGCACCCGTACGACAATATGATGAGTATCAATGTTGGAAGCTGGAGCTTCATCCCTGTGGACATCAAGCCAATGAGATGTAGTAGACAAAGACACCAATACAATACTTTACACCCTCAGGAGAGCTCTTGGAAGCCAGCAAACATAAAAGCAAAAGCAAACCCCAAAGAGACCATATTATCCTATTCTTGTAGAAAACCTTAGTGCACCTGTACCTTGAATATTGCAAGTACTTCTGGTCATCATATTTTAAGAATGTTCCTGGAGAAGGTCCAGAGAGGAAAAAGTAAATAGTGAAAGGATATGAATGCCAGCTGAACATAATGCTACCCTGATGATGATGAGAAAAAACAAACAAACAAAAAGGAGTAAGGCACAATTAAAATAATTTAAGAAAAATTAAAAAATAATTTAAGATTCAAATATAAAAGAGTTAAGGATGTATGTTAATAAAAGCAGATGTGCATTACATAAGGTATAACAAATATATGGAATTTTTTATATTATTTTATAATGTACAAAAATGTGTGGTTTTAAGACAGACTTTGGAAAATTCATGGATACTGCACAATAAGAGAATCAATGATGGCTAAGTAAGATGACCATACAATTTATTATCCAAATGCGGGTGATGCTGAGAATAAAAGAATAGTTAGAAAAAAGTATATAAATACAAGTATAAACCAGGAGAGTCAAACTGGCAAATATGCTTACATTATAATTAGAAAATATTTTCTTTGACTTTTAAATTAATATAAGGAACAAAATATATTTCCTTCTACAGCACAGAATAATGTCCTTGCTATTACTGTTAAACTTTGATTAAATGCTTACATTAGAGATTGTTACCTGAGAAATGTATTTTAAGATGAAACAGTACCAAGTCATACATCATCCCACTTAGATAACACAGATTTTTAAATTCTACCCTTTCATTCTTTGAAAAAAAGAAAAAAATTATATTTTCCACTTAATTTCAAAAGCAAATATTATTTGTACTGTTTGTATTCCCAGATGACATATTAAATAAATACCACATTATATGATTATAATTTTTAGGTATGTTTTTATTTCTGTAGGAAGAACCAGGAGAAAAGAAAATGTCACACTCTAACAAAGTTGTAGAATATGAATTTGAAGTATTGTGTTGAAATGGATGAGACTAATAGACATGACCTAATTCCGGGAGAAAGTTAAAACTGCAGGCAATTTTTGGCAGTTGTGTTAATTCAGTTTAAAACATGCTTTGAAAGATACAGTATGTTAAGTTGCTAAATCATAACTGAGATGATAGATATATATGTAAATATAACAACATATCCTAAGCTGGATTTATAAAATAAGCTATCAATTAAATAAAATTCAAAGCAATAAAATGCCCACCTTATATATCCCATACATCTAAGAGGTCACTTGACAATTCAACTCAGAAATGTGAAAGGCACTGAGGAATCATATGTTAAAAATTCACTTAGCCTCCCAAGTCAGAAACCTAGAAAGAAAATTCCAGAATCTGAGAAAGCTATATCCTTGACAAAACTCCTTCACTAATAACTATATCTAAAAATTCACCAAGTTCTGTTGATCTTACTTTAAAAAATAAATTCTCATCTGTGAGCCCCTATCCATCTCCATCTTTAAGTACCAGACAGAGCTACCAGCATCTCTTTTCTGAATTATTGAAATATTGATTTAAATATTCTCCAAATATACAGCTGTTTCTCCCAATACATCGTGTACTATGTAGCCAGTGTAAACTTTAAACATAAAGAAACATAACAGTTCTTAACACTAAGAGCCCATGACTGAGTATAAGAAAAAAACTAAGATCTTACTATGGCTTTCAAGACGCAGAACTATCTGTTCTAACTTGCCTCTTATATCTCATTTCAAATCACTCTCTAATTCATGCAATTTAGTAGCACAACTAGTCAAACTGAATGCTGATCTATTATTATACCAGTATTTGCACATGCTACCTCTGCCTGCAATCCCACATACTCAACTACTTCACCTTGTCACTTGTATTTAACCTTCATTAGCAGTCCATAAATTATTCTTTGATTCCCCCAAATTAAATTATGCTCCCCTTATTATAGATGCACAGAGCTCCCTAAAGTTTTTAATCACTAACATAATAATTTAGAACAATATTTTGAAGAGATATTTTGACTAGTATTTGTATTCATTACTAGATGTAGCACAGTGACATAAGGGATTCCCTGATAGCTCAGATGGTAAAGAATCTGGCTGCGATGCAGGAAAGCTGTGTTAGGTCCATGGGTTGTGAAAATCCCTTAGAGAAGGAAATGGCAATCCACACAAGTAAACTTGCCTGAGAAATCCCATGGATGGAGGAATCTGACAGGGTACATGGGGTCACAAAAGTCAGATACAACTTAGCAACTAAAAATCACCAATGACGTATGGGATACACTTGTTTGACATATTAAAGATCTAAATAGATATTTTGAATAAAATATGTTCTCAGTACCATATCACCAATGTTATTTTTTTTTTTTTGCCTAATATGGAAAAAGTATTTCTGAAAAAAAAAAAAAAGATAGCCACTAAATAAGGTTAGTTGCAATTCCTCCTTTGCCATACATTCATTGTGACTTCCATTAAGCCGTAGAATGCAACCCAAGTGAAGTTATGTATCTTGCAAATCTAAGGTGAAAGAAGATTGGTAGCTTTCATTTCTCATTTTTTCATAAAATCATTCACGTAATTTTACAGGCTAAAAGTAAATTCAAACTGTTATGAAAGGGAGAGAGGAGGGGAAGAAGGAGGAGGAGAAAACAGGCAAGGAGGAGGACAAGGGTTCTCATTCCAGTCTTTTCTCTTCTCTCTAAATTGATCATTTGTGGTGGATTCATGTCAATGTATGGCAAAGCCAACAGAGTATTGTAAAGTAAAATAAAGTAAAAAAATAAATAAATAAAAATTTAAAAAATGAAATAAATTGATCATTTTTTTAATTAGATAGCTTTGGTCCCCAGTCAGAACACCTAACCTGCCTCTTGAGAAATCTGTATGCAGGACAGGAAGCAACAGTTAGAACTGGACATGGAACAACAGACTGGCTCCAAATAGGAAAAGGAGTACATCAAGGCTGTATATTGTCACCCTGCTTATTTAACTTCTATGAAGAGTACATCATGAGAAACGCTGGACTGGAAAAATACAAACTGGAATCAAGATTGCTGGGAGAAATATCAATAACCTCAGATATGCAGATGACACCACCCTTATGGCAGAAAGTGAAGAGGAGCTAAAAAGCCTCTTGATGAAAGTGAAAGAGGAGAGCGAAAAAGTTGGCTTAAAGCTCAACATTCAGAAACCAAAGATCATGACATCCAGTCCCATCACTTCATGGGTAATAATTGAGGAAACAGTGGAAATGGTGTCAGACTTTATTTTGGGGGGATGCAAAATCACTGCAGATGGTGACTGCAGCCATGAAATTAAAAGACACTTGCTCCTTGGAAGAAAAGTTTTGACCAACCTAGATAGCATATTCAAAAGCAGAGACATTACTTTGCCGACTAAGGTCCATCTAGTCAAGGCTATGGTTTTTCCTGTGGTCATGTGTGGATGTAAGGGTTGGACTGTGAAGAAGGCTAAGTGCAGAAGAATTGATGCTTTTGAACTGTGTTGTTGGAGAAGACTCTTGAGAGTCCCTTGGACTGCAAGGAGATCCAACCAGTCCATTCTGAAGGAGATCAGCCCTGGGTGTTCTTTGGAAGGACTGATGCTCAAGTTGAAACTCCAGTACTTTGGCCACCTCATGAGAAGAGTTGACTCACTGGAAAAGACTCTGATGCTGGGAGGGATTGGGGGCAGGAGGAGAAGGGGACGACCCAGGATGAGATGGCCGGATGGCATCATGGATTCGATGGATGTGAGTCTGAGTGAACTCCGGGAGATGGTGATGGACAGGGAGGCCTCGCATGCTGCAATTCATGGGGTCGCAAAGAGTTGGACATGATTCAGCGACTGAACTGAACTGAACTGAACGTGTTCTTTTATCAGTCAAACCTCCTTCTTTGTAAACTTGTCTTTAAAAGGAAATTTGATACAGAGTTTTATTGGATATACATTCTCTTTACAAATTTATATTACAGAACTAATTCACCCTCTGAAGCTTCAAGTCTCCTTTAAGGTATGCCCCTTTGCTCTTATTTCTGCTGATTTGTTGCTCAGTGCCACTCTAGCCCTCTGTGCTGTGCTTAGTTGCTCAGTCGTGTCTGACTCTTTGTGAACCCATGGACTGTAGCCCACCAGACTCCTCTGTCCATGGGGATTCTCCACGTAATACCGGAGTGGGTTGCCATGCCCTCTGAAACTATTTCCTTAGCTCCTATCCTTTATTTAAATATTGTGTAATTTCTCTATATTTTTCTCTACTTCCTTGCATCATGCTTAATTACTAACTCACCTCAGAAGTATTCTCTAAATATCTTGACTTTAAGATTCTTACAAAGTCATCTGGCTTTCTCTCTTTCTTTCCAGTAGATATTCTATCTCTGACCTGATAGCATCACCTGTTGCCTTTTATTTCTGAGTGTAAAGCCATAATGCTGATCTCAGATATTTGTAAATATAATGAGCACAGGGTGGATGAAGAAGGCCTTGGAATGATGCCAACTAAGACAAGCCACAGAATTTCTGCAACATTGCCCGGGAATCAGATAAAGGTCAAAGCTGACAGTTCCAAGACTACAATTTCCTCATGACAAGGACCTCACAGGGAAAAAAAAAAATCTGTTCAATTCAGTCATTCAGTCATGTCCAACTCTTTGCAGTCTCATGGACTGCAGCACACCAGGCTTCCCTGTCCATCACTAGCTCCCAGAGTGTGCTGAAACTCATGTCTATCGAGTCAGTGATGCCATCCAACTATTTCATCCTCTGTCACCTCGTTCTTCTCCTGCCTTCTGTCTTTCCCAGCATCACGGTCTTTTCCAATGAGTCAGCTCTTTGCATAAGGTGGCCAAAGTAGTGAAGCTTCAGCTTTAGCATCAGTCCTTCCAGTGAATAGTCAGGATTGATTTCCTTTAGGATGGACTGGTTTGATCTCCTTGCAGTCAAAGATACTCTCAAGATTCTTCTCCTACATCACAATTCAAAACCATCAATTCTTTGGTGCTCAGGCTTGTTTATGGCACAACTCTCACATCCATACATGAATAATGGAAAAATATATATATAGCTTTGAGAATATATACCTTTGTCAGCAAAGTAAAATATCTACTTTTGAATATGCTGTCTAGCTTTGTCATGGCCTTTCTTCTAAGGAGTAAGTGTCTTTTAATTTCATGGCTGCAGTCACTATCCCCAGTAATATTGGAGTCCAATAAAATAAAGTCTCTCACTGTTTCCATTGGTTCCCCAACTATATGCCATGAATGATGGGGCCAGATACCATGATCTTAGTGTCTGAATGCTGAGTTTTAAGCAAACTTTTTTCCACTCTTCTCTTTCACTTTCATCAAGAGGCTCTTTAGTTCCTCTTTCTTTCCTTCCATTAAGGTGGTATATTATCTTTATATCTGTTGATACTTCCCCCTGGCAATCATGATTCCAGCTTGTGCTTCATTCAGCCATGCATTTTGCATTATGTACTCTGCATATAAATTACATAAACAGGGTGACAATATAGAGCCTTGACACACTCCTTTTCCAATTTTGAACCAGTCTGTTCCTTGTTCGGTTCTAACGGTTGCTTCTTGGACTGAATACGGATTTCTCAGGAGGCAGGTGAGATGGTTTGATATTCCCATCTTTTGAAGAATTTTCCACACTTCGTTGTGATCCACACAGTAAAAGACTTTAGCATTGTCAATCAAGTAGATGTTTTTCAGGAATTCTCTTGTTTTTTCTAGGATACAACAAATGTTGGCAACTTGATCTCTGGTTCCTCTGGCTTTACTAAATTCAG
Organism: Neotragus pygmaeus; assembly: GCA_006410875.1. NCBI lineage: Eukaryota > Metazoa > Chordata > Mammalia > Artiodactyla > Bovidae > Neotragus > Neotragus pygmaeus. The sequence goes on from SJYV01027896.1 coordinate 657,402, forward strand.
CTTGAACATCCAGAAGTTCTCAGTTCATGTATGGTTGAAGCCTAGCTTGAAGGATTTTGAGCATTACCTTGCTAGCATGTGAGATGAGTACAGTTGTGTGACAGTGCCAACATTTTTAGGCATTGCCCTTCTTTGGGATTGGAATGAAAATTCAACTTTTCCAGTACTGTGTACACTGCTGAGTTTTCCAAATTTGCTGGTATATTGAGTGCAGTACTTTAACGGCATCATCTTTTAGGATTGGAAACAACTCAGCTGGTATTCCATCACCTCTACCAGCTTTGTTCATAGTGATGCTTCCTAAGGCCCACTTGACTTCACAATCCAGAATGTCTGGCTCTAGGTGAGTGATCACACCATAGTGGTTATCTGGGTCATTAAGATCTTTTTTATAGTTCTTCTATATATTCTTGCCATCTTTTCTTACTATCTTCTGCTTCTGTCAGGTCCATACAATATCTGTCCCTTATTGTGCCCATCTTTGCATGCAAAGAGTTGACCCATTGGAAAAGACTCTGATGCTGGGAGGGATTGGGGGCAGAAGGAAAAGGGGATGACAGAGGATGAGATGGCTGGATGGCATCACCGACTTGATGGATGTGAGTTTGAGTGAACTCCAGGAGATGATGATGGGCAGGGAGGCCTGGAGTGCTGCAATTCATGGGGTCACAAAGAGTCAGACACAACTGAGCAACTGAACTGAACTTGCATGAAATATTCCACTGGTATCTCTAGTTTTTTTGAAGAGATCTCTTGTCTTTCCCATTGTATTGTTTTCCTTTGAGTCTCTTAGGAAAGCTTTCTTGTCTCTTCTTGCTATTCTTTGGAACTTTGCATCTGGATGGGTATATCTTTCCTTTTCTTCTTTGCCTCTTGCTTCTCTTTTTGCATCTATTTTTAAGGTCTCCTCAGACAACCATTTTGCCTTTTTGCATTTCCTCTTATTGGGGATAGTTTTGACCACTGCCACCTGTGCAATGTTGTGAACCTCCATCCACTGTTATTTAGGCATTCTATCAGATCTAATCCCTTGAATCTACTTATCACTTTTGCTATACAATCATAAGGGGTTTATGATTTTCTCTACTTTCTTCAATAAGTCTGAATTTTACAATAAGGAGTTCATGATCTGAGCCACAGTTAGCTCCCAGTCTTGTTTTTTCTCACTGCTTCTCCATCTTCAGTTACAAAGAATATAATTAATTGATTTCAGTATTGTCAGTCTGATGATGTCCATGTGTAGTCATCTCTTGTATTGTTGGAAGAGGGCGTTTGCTATGACCAATGTGGTCTCTTGGCAAAGCTGTTAGCCTTTGCCCTGCTTCATTTTGTACTCCAAGGCCAAACTTTTCTGTTATTCTGTGTTATCTTCTGACTTTCAACTTTTGAATTACAGTCATTTGTGATGAAACATCTTTTTATGGTTTTAGTTTTAGAAGGTCTTGTAGGTTTCATAGACTAGTTCAACTTCAGCTTGTTTGGTGTTAATGTTTGGAGCATAGAGTTGGATTACTGTGATATTGACTGGTTTGCCTTGGAAACGAACTAAGATCATTCTGTCATTTTAGAGACTGTACCCAAATACTGCATGTTGGACTCATGTTTACTATGAGGACTACTTAATTTCTTCTAAGGGATTCTTGCCTACAGTAGTAGATATAATGTGATAAAAGTCCATAAACAATTAACTTTAAGTAAGTTAGATTATCCTAAATAATCTGAATGGGCCTGATTCAATGAATTCAAAGTCTTTATAAGTAGACTGAAGGCTTCCCTGAGGAAAAAGAAATACTACCTACAAAAAGAGGCTTTAACTCATGTCTAAAAGTTCCATCTTGTCTTTCCTGATGGCCTGCCTTACGGGTTTCAAACTTGTCTTTTTCTCCATAACCAGGTACACCAATTCCTTGCAATTCGAATATATATATAATCTATCATTATTTGTTTCCCTGGTTGTTATTTTAGTCACTAAGTTGTGCTTGATTCTTTGCAATCCTACAGACTATAGCCTGCCACGTTCCTCTGTCCATGGGATTTCCCAGGCAAAAATACTGGAGTGGATTGCCTTTTCTTTCTTCAGGGAACTTTCCTGATCCAAGGGTTGAACCCACATCTCTTGCATTGCAGATTTTTTTATTGCTTAGCCATCTGGGAAGTTCTCAGTAAGTTAGATTTTTAAAGACACTAAGTATAATTATAGTACCATCTTTTACATAATATAGCTCAATATAAATACATACCATAATATCAGATAAAAATTTTATTTAAAAACTTTCTAGAATGTTTTACAACCAGGTTCAAAACAAAATACATGCAGAGAATGATAACCCTGTATTTGCGTACTGTACCCTTCTTTCTTACTGCTATGAACAGAGTAACCAATCTAAGAGATTTTGCACCTCAAATCCTGAATGGTCCCCTCAAGAGATGAAAAATTCTGTATCTCAGTAAAATTGTGATCTGGTTTGCAATCCTAACTTGGTGAACCAAAACAATATGGTCTAGGCACAACATTCTTTTGTGGATTTACTTAATTAGAAGCAGTCTTAAAAGTAAGAATGAATAGAAGACATAATCTTCAGACAATTATCAATAGTTATTTTCTTTCAACAAAGTTGTGATAAGTACTTAACTAAAAAAATGATAGAGAAAAGAAAGATACAGATAAGGAATTAAAGCACAGCTACTCTATGATAGTTATGAAAAAATGCACAATACATAGAAAAATAGAGACATATAATTTTAGAATGCATTATAAGGATATGTTTTTGTCTTCTTCAGTACAACTAAAGATTTATATCATAGCCATAATAACCTAATTCCCAACTTGAAATAACAGTCTTACACTGTTTAATTTTGAAAAATATAAATTCCAGTAAATCAATTAAGATTACTCAGGGCAAAGCATATTACTACACAGCAGAATGAGGTGTTTTACATTTATTTCTTTAGTTGTTTTATATAAGATTATAGCTATGAGTCAGTTAAAATATCATGAGACTGCTACTGAAAATTATGATTTTAGATTTAGTGTAGTAAAACTGTCAGTTTTTACAAGATACTGAAAATAAAACCAATTGATATGGGGAGGGAATGTGGATTCTGTTGTACAGCCTACAAAAAAGTTAGTGATTAAAAAAAAAAAAGAATATACTGGATGCTGAAGATTCTAGCCATAATGCAGAGAGAGAAACTATAAGAACTTGAGTTTTTAGGGAGAAAAAGGAGCCTGAGAAAATCAGATTTTTTCATATATAGGTGATTGCAAGAATAATGTTGTGCTAGGAGAAACAGTAAAAAGGAAGAAAACCGGTCGTGATAGAATGGGGAAGAGAAAAGGATAGGTTCTCCTCAAGGTGGAGACCTTAATCAAAGAACAAGAATCAAGGGCCACTTTCAAGGACAGTTTCTAGAAATAAAGATTCTGGGATTTCATAGATGTGTTACTTAAATGTAGACTAAGTCTGGTTGAAAGGAATCAGAAGAAGCTGGAGATGGACGCACAGCATCAAGATATAATTCAAAAGTTAAGGAGACCACAGGAGAAATAACTGCATCTTGTCATCCGGGAAAATAGAAGCAAAACCAGTAAGAAAAACACTACAGGTGGCCCAAAATTCTGCGAGGAAGCCTACCTCACAAAACGAAACTCATGTAATCCATTTAAGCATATTCTTGATAACTTTCTGCTGCTAAATCGCTTCAGTCGTGTCCGACTCTGTACGACCCCATAGACAGCAACCCAGAAGGCTCCCCCATCCCTGGGATTCTCTAGGCAATAACACTGGAGTGGGTTGCCATTTCCTTCCTCAATGTTAAAAGTGAAAAGTGAAAGTGAAGTCAGTCGTGTCCGACTCTTAGCGACCCCACGGACTGCAGCCCACCAGACTCCTCCGTCCATGGGATTTTCCAGGCAAGAGTACTGGAGTTGGGTGCTATCGCCTTCTCCTATAAGTTAGTTTCTCAGTTCAGTTCAGTTCAGTCGCTCAGTCGTGTCTGACTCTTTGCAATCCCATGAATCACAGCACGGCAGGCCTCCTTGTCCAATCACCAACTCCCGGAGTTCACTCAGATTCACATCCATGGAGTCAGTGATGCCATTCAGCCATCTCATCCTCTGTCGTTCCCTTCTCCTCCAGCTCCCAATCCCTCCCAGCATCAGAGTCTTTTCCAATGAGTCAACTCTTTGCATGAGGTGGCCAAAGTACTGGAGTTTCAGCTTTAGCATCATTCCTTCCAAAGAAATCCCAGGGCCGATCTCCTTCAAAATGGACTGGTTGGATCTCCTTGCAGTCCAAGGGACTCTCAAGAGTCTTCAACACCATAAGTTTCTAGACTATGGCAAATTCAGTTCAGGGCTTCCCTGTTGACTCAGACGGTAAAGAATCCGCCTGTAATGCGGAAGACGTGGGTTCCATCCCTGGGTTAGAAGATCCCCTAGAGGAGGGCATGGCAACCCACATTAGTATTCTTCCATGGAAAAGCCCTATGGACAGAGGAGCCTAGTGGGCTACAGTCCATGGGATCGCAAAGAGTCAGACATGACTGAGCAATTAAACACAGCACAATACAGCAGTTTTTCTCATAGAAAGCATAGGAGTCATGGAAGCTTTCAAAAATGGAAGTAACGGGATCAGATTCACAATTTATAAATACTTCTCTGAGGAATTTTATAGGGGCTTGGTTAAAGGTTAAATGGATATAAGAAAGCTAGTTAATTGTTAGATCAAGCAATGAACAATGAAGTAGCACAGGAGCAGTTTAGCAAGAGAACAGTTGAACTATATTAAGGAATTAAAATCTGTTAAGATTTGTCTCTGGATGAATGGGTAAGGGGAGAAAAAGAAATCAGTTATCTCTTGGTTTCCAGATTAAGTGACTGTGAAAGTGATAGACAGCCAAACGAAATAAAATTATAGAATACCAATTAATTTTCTGACAGAGAATTGATGAGTTAGGATTTGGAAACACAGAATATGAGGTGCATCTGTAAACAGCTCTGGTAAAGTTCAACAAGCCATATTTAAATAAACTCTGAAGTACCTGGGAAAATATCATAAGCAGGGATTTCTGACATCAGTAGCTTGGTTTTATGGAAGTTCTTCACACCCAAAATGTCATCTGTAATCTCCATTTTGGTTTTCCCATTCACACAATGGTGTCATTCAATTTGCTCACCCACAGTTCTTTAGATCACATTACTTATGCTTGTTCAGCATGTGCACACACACATGCACACACAAACCTTCTATTTGTACCACTGGCAAATGTTCCACCAAGAAATTGGCACTGCTGTTACTCAGAATAAAATAAGTTATCCTTGAGTCCTTCAGTAACAATACAAAAATAAGTGACTTACAACAACCAAGATAAATTTTTCACTGGTCTGGGCAATTCTCTGAGAGAAGGACCTTCCAGTGACTTCTCATTCAAAAACACTGTAAGTTTTTGGATATCCATATTGATATATGTCTCGATTATCATGGTCTCCTAAGAAAAAGAATGTGGAAAATCACCAGTTGGATCTTAGGTGATAAATGTTTCAACATAAAGTTAAAACAAATTAAATTATCCTTAAAATACAATTCACTACACCTCCTATGAACAGAGGAGCCTGGTGGATTACAGTCGATGGGGTCACAAGAGTCAGACATGACTTAGCAACTAAACCACCACCACATTTCCTATAATCTCAAGGAGATGAAAAAATGCGCACACATACACACACAAAAAGAATCAGACATGTTGGTTATCATCATAATACTCTATTTTAAAACAATTAACAAAGCAGCAAATTTTTATTTAGGCTCTAGCACTGTCATAGCACTGTGTCTACCTAATAAAAGAGAAGTTTAGCTAATATAAAATTATTCTTAAATTATTATTCTCAAAAATTCCAAATCATTTGAGGTCAGTTCAGTTGTGTCCAGCTCTTTGTGATCCCATGGACTGCAGCATGCCAACTTCCCTGTACATCAACAACTCCCAGAGCTTACTCAAACTCATGTCCATCAAGTTGGTGATGCTATTCAACCATTTCATCCTCTGTAGCCCCTTTTTCTTCCCTCCTTCAATCTTATCCAGAAAGGGTATTTTCCAGTAAGTTAGTTCTTTGAATCAGGTGGCCAAAGTAATGAAGTTTTACCTTCAGTATCAGTCCTTCTAGTGAATATTCAGAACTGATTTCCTTTAGGATGAACTGGATGGATCTCCTTGCAGTCCAAGGGACTCTCAAGAGTCTTCTCCACCACAGTTTAAAAGCATAAATTCTTCAGTGCTTAGCTTTCTTTATAGTCCAACTCTCACATCTATACATGATTACTGAAAAAGAAAAAAAAAAAAAGCTTTGACCAGATGGAACTCTGTTGGCAAAGTAATGTCTCTGCTTTTTAACATGCTATCTAGGTTGATAGAGGAAGCACAAACTGGAATTAAGATTGTCAGGAGAAATATCAATAACCTCAGATCTATGCGGATGACACCACCATTATGGCAGAAAGTGAAGAACTAAAGAGCCTCTTGATGAAAGGGAAAGAAGAGAGTGAAAAAGTTGGCTTAAAGCTCAACATTCAGAAAACTAAGATCTTGGCATCCAGTCCCATCGCTTTATGGCAAATAGAGGGGGAAACAGTGCAAATAGTGGATGACTTTATTTTTCTGGGCTTCAAAATCACTGCAGATGGTGATTGCAGCCATGAAATTAAAAGAAGCTTACTCCTTGGAAGGAAAGTTAAGACCAACCTAGATAGCATACTGAAAAGCAGAAACATTACTTTGTCAACAAAAGTCCATCGAGTTAAGGCTATGGTTGTTCCAATGGTCATGTATGGATATGAGAGTTGGACTATAAAGAAAAGTGAGTGCAGAAGAACTGATGCATTTGAACCGTGGTGTTGGAGAAGACTCTTGAGAGTCCCTTGGACTGCAAGGAGATCCAATCAGTCCATCCTAAAGGGAATCAGTCCTGAATATTCACTGGTAGGACTAATGCTGAAGCTGAAACTTCAATATTTTGGCCACCTGATGCAAAGAGCTGACTCACTGGAAAAGACCCTGACGATGGGAAAGATTGAGGGAAGGAGGGAAAGGGGATGACAGAGGATGAGATGGCTGGACGGCATCATCAACTCAATGGATGTGGGTTTGGGTGGACTCCAGGAGTTGGTGATGGACAGGGAGGCCTGGTGTGCTGCAGTTCATTGGTTCATAAAGAGTCAGACACGACTGAATGACTGAACAGAACTGAACTAGGTTCGTCAAAACTTGTCTTCCAAGGAGCAAGTGTGTTTTAATTTCATAGCAGTAGTCACCATCTGCAGTGATTTGGGAGCCCCACAATATGAAGTCTCTCACTGTTTCCATTGTTTCCCCATCTATTTGCCCTGAATTGATGGGACGAGATGCCATGATCTTAGTTTTCTGAATGCTGAGCTTTTATTTTCACTCTCCTCTTTCATTTTCATCAAGAGGTTCTTTAGTTCTTATTCACTTTCTGCCATAAGTGTGGTGTTATCTGCATATTTGAGGTTATTGATATTTCTCCCGGCAATCTTGATTCCCAGCTTGTGCTTCATCCAGTCCAACATTTCTCATGGTGTACCCTGAATAGGAGTTAAATAAGCAGGGTAACTTTCAGGAACTTTCCCAACTTTTACTTCCTGACCTGCATACAGATTTCTCAAGAGGCAGGTCAGATCATCTGGTATTCCCATCTCTTTAAGAATTTTACAGTTTGTTGTGATCCCACAGTCAAAGGCTTTGACATAGTCAATAAAGCAGAAGTAGATGTTTTTCTGGAACTCTCTTGCTTTTTCCGTGGTCCAGTGGATGTTGGCAATTTGATCTCTGGTTCTTCTGCCTTTTTTAAAACCAGCTTGAACATCTGGAAGTTCATGGTTAATTTACTGTTGAAGCCTGGCTTTGAGAAGTTTGAGCATTACTTTGCTAGCATGTGAGATGAGTGCAATTGTGCAGTAGTTTGTACATTCTTTGGCATTGCCTTTTTTGGGATTGGAATGAAAATGGATGTTTTCCAGTCCTGTGGCCATTACTGAGTTTTTTGAATTTGCTGGCATATTGAGTGAAGCAATTTAATGGCATCATCTTTTAGGATTTGAAAGAGCTCAACTCTGATTCCATCACCTCCTCTAGCTTTGTTTGTGGGATGCTTCCTAAGGCCCACTTGACTTCACATTCAAGGATGTCTTTCTCTAGGTGAGTGATCACAGCACTATGATTATCTGGGTGATGACCTGCCACTGCTTCTTAATATCTTCTGATTCTGCTAGGTCCATACCATTTCTGTCCTTTATTGTGCTCATCTTTGCATGAAATGTTCCCTTGGTATCTCTAATGTTCTTGAAGAAATCTCTAGTCTTTCCCATTCTACTGTCTTCCTCTATTGCTTTGCATTGATCAATGAGGAAGGCTTTTTCTCTCCTTGCTTTCTTTGGAACTCTGCATTCAAATGGATATATCTTTCCTTTTCTCCATCTATTTGTAAGGCCTCCTTAGTCAAACATTTTGCTGTTTTGTATTTCTTTTTCTTGGGGATGGTCTTGATCCCTGCTTCCTATACAATGTCACGAATATCTGTCTGTAGTTCAGGCACTCTATTAGATCTAATCCCTTGAATCTATTTTTCATTTCCACTGCATAATTACAAGTTATTTGATTTAGGTCATATCTGAAAGGGTTAGGGGTTTTCCCTACATTCTTCAATTTAAGTCTGAGTTTAGCAATAAGTAGTTCATGATCTGAGCCACAGTCAGCGCCTCGTCTTTTTTTTTTTCTGACTGTATAGAGATTCTCCATCTTTGGTTGCAAAGAATAAAATAAAGCTGATTTCAGTATTGAGCATCTGGTGATGTCCATGTGTATTCTTCTCTTGTGCTGTTGGAAGAGGGTGTTTGCTATGACCAGCGCAGTCTCTTGGCAAGGCTCTATTAGCCATTGCCCTACTTCATTCTGTACTCCAAAGCCAAATTTTCCTGTTACTCCAAGTATTTCTTGACTTCCTACTTTTGCATTGCCATCCCCTGTAATGAAAAGGACATACTTTTGAGGAGATATCCCACATCCAAGGGCAGAGAAGCCCCAGCAAGATGGTAGGTACTGCAGCGGCAGCTTCACAGTGCTGGAGTGAATTTGAGGAGATAACCAATATGCAAGGGCAAAGGAGAAGCCCCAACAAGACAGTAGGAGTGGCAAGGTTATTTTTAGAATCAAGCCCCATACCTGACAGAAATGCTCAGAGGGCTCCAATAAACCTTGTGCAAACCAAGACCCAGAGATCCCATAGAGACTGAGACAGAACTCTGTTTGAATGTCTCCTGTGGAGGTGTGGGTCAGCAGTGCACTGCTGCAGGGGCTCTGGGTGAAGTAGACCTGGGTATGGCATAAGCCCTCTTGGAGGAAGTCACCATTAATACCACCATAGAGCTGTCAGAGCTTCCACAGGACTGGGGAAAAACAGCTTCTTGTGTGCACCAACACAGTGAAAAGGAGCAGTGACCCCACAAGAGACTGACCTAGACTTGCCCGTGAGTGTCCGGTGGAGGTGTGGGTTGGCGGTGGCCTACTGCAGGGCTGGGGGCACTGCGTGCAAAAGTGCCTGCATTGGACCTTTTGAAGGAGGTCACCATTATCTTCATTACCTCCGCCACAGTTTGGCCTCAGGTCAAATAACAGGGAGGAAACACAGGCCCACCTATCAATAAAAAATTGTATTAAAGATTAACTGAACATGGCCCTGCACATCAGAAAAGTCCCAGTCTCCCCGTCAGTCAGTTTCTCCCATTAAGAAGTTTCCTTAAGCCTCTTCTCCATCAGAGGGCAGACAGAATGAAAACCACAATCACAGAAATCTGAAATCAAAATCAAACTGATCACATGGACCATATACTTGTCTAACTCAATGTTATGAGTAATGTCATGTAGGGCCACCCAAGACATATGGGTCATGGTAGAGAATTCTGACAAAATGTGGTCCACTGGGAGAAGGGAATGGCAAATCAATTCAGTATTCTTGCACTGTGAACCCCATGAACAGTATGAAAAGGAAAAAGACTGGACACTGAAAGATGAACTCCCCAGGTCAGCAGGTGCCCAATATGCTACTGGAGATCAGTGGAGAAATAACTCTAGAAAGAATGAAGAGATGGAGCCAAAGTGAAAACAACACCCAGTTGTGGATGTGACTAGTAATGGAAGCAAGGTTTGATGCTGTAAACAGCAATATTCCATAGGAACCTGGAATATTAGGTCCATGAATCAAAGAAAATTGGAAGTGGTCAAACAGGAGATGGCAAAGGTGAACATCGGCATTTTAGAAATTAGAGAACTAAAATGTACTGGAATGGATGAATTTAACTCAGATGGCCATCATAGCTACTACTGTGGGCAAGAATTCCTCAGAAGAAATGGAGTAGCCATCATAGTGAACAAGAGTCCAAAATGCAGTACTTGGATGCAATCTCAGTAACAACAGAATGATCTCTGTTTGTTTTCAAGGCAGACCATTCAATATCACAGTAATCCAAGTCTATGCCCCAATCAGTAACACTGAAGAAGCTGAATGTGTCTATGAAGACCTACAAGACCTTCTAGAATGAACACCCTAAAATGTCTTTTTCATTACAGTGGACTGGAATGCAAAAGATATACATAATGAATAATAATAAAAGGTAACCTCTGGAATTTGTTTTGGAGAATAGAGTGCCTATGCTTCCACCTCATCTCTGACTACTTAGGAGGAATCTTAGTGAAAGGGGAAAACTATAAGGTCATCTTGAGTACTACTTGGAGTGTCATTTTCGGCAAAAATATGTTCCAAAAAAAGTGATCATCCATGAGATGTTCTAAGCTGTATTAGGAAAATCACAAATGATACTGAATTCATAAATATTATAATAAATAAAATACACATCTGCCATAATAAACAATAAAATTTTCTTTTTTAAATTTATTTTACTTTACAATACTCTACATTTTATCAACCACTCATAATTGTCTCAACCTAGGCTCTAGAAGACATAGATTTTTGTTGACGTCATTAATAATGAATGAAACCAGACATTCCATATGGCTGGTAAGTAACTTTTCAAATGTGGTATAGTTACTAAACTGAATACAGTAATATTTTAAATTTGGAGGAAAAACATCAAAATATACATATAAAACTTTTTTTTTCTCCCTCATATGTTCTGCAACTGCAACAGAGAAGGCAACAGAATCACACTGACTGTTTTTAGGGAAGATTAAGAATTTGGCATAAGGTGAATTCTTCTTGGGCCATGGCTTCTATATTTCACAGAATCATTTCTTTTGGGGAAATTTATATTATAAATATAGTGTGTCCTCATGCGATTTAGCAAACAAATGAGAGTTTCTAAGATATCACTTTGTAATAATAAAAATATATTCATGGACTTGAATTATTATACTGTTTATAACTATTCCCTTGGTGTGAATTACTTTGTAACAATTCAAAGCCTGCTCACTTGGCTTAATTAAAGTGTTCCCATTCTTACAAAGTGCTTAAGTGAAGCAGAATTATTTTAAAATATTTCGTTTTGGGGGAAAGAGTCTAATTAGTATTTGATTTAGTGGCACAGAGAAATGAGTTTAGCTACGGGCAGCAGAGCTCTGAGAACCAATGAAACTTTGGGGAAGGTGAAATTATGAAGATATAAAAAGAAAATTATTTTTGACTTTAAGCATGCTTCCCAAATTATTAGAGATAGAATAACACTGTCTCCCAGGTTTTCATTGTTTTGTTTATTTGCTTTTCACACAGCAAACAAGTCATGGTGATGGTCAGTGCAGCATCCTCAACATGAAAACAACATATTGAAAATTATATTATACATTAAAAAAATCTTAGTAAGTTTAATATGCCACTGTAGAACATTCTAAGAAGTAATACTTAATCTATATTTGATAAAAAATCATAAACATATAATCACTAGGAAATAACAGAGAAAAGTTATCCTTTTTTTCTAGAGATCTTTCTTGCATAAGAATGTGAAAACTGTAACATCACATTGTGTGTTAGTCGCTCAGTTGTGTCCAACTTTTTCTGACTCCATGTAAAGCTCTAACTATTATTTCTTGAACCGGCATATAGGTTTCTCAGGAGGCAGATAAGCTGATCTAGTGTTCCAATTTGTTTAATAATTTTCCACAGTTCATTGTGATCCACACAGTCAAAGGCTTTGGCGTAGTCAATAAAGCAGAAGTAGATTTTTTTTTTTCTGGAATTCCCTTACTTTCTCTATGATCCAAAAATATTGGCAATTTGATCTCTTGTCCCTCTGCTTTTTCTAAATCCAGCTTAAACATTTGGATATCCAATTCCTATTATCCACACATCATTTCAAAAAAGCAATGCTTACATGTTTCATTGTTTTGTTGAAGAACAGATTTCTTTTTATTTATTTATTTACTTTATTCTAGTTTACAATACTGTATTGGTTTCCTAATTACAAATATAGATTTGGAGAAACATATTTAAGACTAGCAGCAGATCTTTTTTTTTTTTAAAGGATGCATGAACTAGAGTAACTATTTATTTCATGTAATTTATGGCACTTCTTCATCTACATGACTGTCTTTCAGTTCAGCACAATCTTTAAATATAAAAATAATAAATAATTTTCCTACAGATCAAGTATCTTTTTTCTCTCTATTATACTATACATTCACTTTGAAAAGACATCATTTTCCAGATATGTGAAAATGAGCTAAATTTTTTAAGCATCATAATATGTATGCTGTAATGAGCACTTTGCTGTTTTATCACGAGTTCAATATGATCAAATACTGGGTATACATCTGAGATTTCTGAAACAGAACTGAGAGGATCACAGGATTAAAGGCGTATGAAATGTGAAATCCTTAATCATTTTTCACACATTTTTATGGCTAGTCTATCCTTTCTCACAACTCAATGAGGTTGAGATGATGACTAGTGGAAAATAGTCAACTAATTAAATTTCAGACTTTCAAAAAGGTCAAAATAGTACAGTATATTACTATACTTCACAGAATAAATGGAGCATGCAAATGCCAATACTTCATTCTGGTGACAAAACTAGGGAAAAAGTGAGAGGAAATTGAGCAAAATTGTCTCACTTCTTTAGATGGGGAAGTTAAATTTTAGCTAGAATTTCAAGTTCATTGTGAGCTACTTTCTATAAGTAGCAAACGTTGCTTGTGTTCTTAAAACTAAGTCTTTAAAGTTACCTTTAGGTTGTACTTCCTGAATATATCTTAACTATATAGGTTATAAACTGTATATAAGTGTGCAATAGATGGCAATTTATAATCTATATTTCTAAAATTGTAAATATGAGACAAAATCTCCCTTGGCCACATATATGAGAACCTTCTTTTAAAGCTTTCTTTAAATGTGGTGAAGTTCCGTATATTGTCCATTAATGAACAACTATATCTTATCAATATGCTCAGATGTGACAAATCAGCCAACATAAATACTACATCAAAAAACAATGCTGATGTTATGAATCTTGCATATTTGTATAGCCATCGTGCATCATATACAAAACATAATTCTTAGTGTTTCTTATGTTTTTGATAGTAAACTACTAAGCAAAAATTTTCTTTTTGAGCTTTTTGCTGCTTTCCTTCTATTCTCAAGTAACCTAAATACTATTCCTCACCTCTTATTCTAGGCTTGGTATTTGTTCCAATTTCACCTTTTTAAAAAACTGTTCTAATGATTGATGTTTTCCTTTCTTTATGATGTTCCCTTATAGCTGATCTTTGAAAAATTACTTAAGTAGCAATTAAGATCATACATGTAAGGCACGCTTCACAGGACTTGACACAGAAAAGATGTTTTAAGAAACATAGCCTTATTTGGACACAAAGCTGCCCCACATTATCTGTAAACTGAAACCTCACTCCTTCATAATTATGTTTTCTTCAGAACATTATTCAACCTCTTCAACTAAATATCAGTTTCTACATGTAGAGAATTAACAAAATGATACTTATCTCATAAGGTTATTAATGTGGCTATGTATGATAATATTTTAAGATGCTAAACATTTAATATTCAGTACTCAGCAAAGATTCATTTCTATTTTACCATTTTAGTATAACTCTGCTTTGAATTGAATCATTTCAACTGACTGAACTTTCTCAAGTTTCTCTAGGCATACAGAGTTAAGGCAAAACCCAGTGCATTAATTTCTATTTCTGCTGTAACAAAGTACCACAGCTTTGTGACTTGAAACAACATGATTCTATTATGTTACATTTATATAGGCCAGAAATCTAACACAGGACTCATTGGACTAAGATCGAAATGTCAGGTTGCTGTATTCCTTATAGGGAGCTTGCGGGTAGAATCTGCTCTCAGATTTAGTTAGTATTGTTCCTTATAATTGTAGAAGCAAAGGTTCTGTTACTTACTATTAACTGTGGGTCAATTCCAACTCTTTTTAAAATTTTTATTGGAGTATATATGATTTACAATGCTGTAAATCACCTCATTCCTTGATTTGTGCACCCCTTTCATCATTCTTTAAAGCCAGCAGTTTCAGGTCAAATCCTTTTCAATTCTCATCTTCTTATATTTTAAGGACCCATATGATTAGATTAGGCCAACCTGGATAAACTCATCTCAAGATTTATAACCTTAGTCACATATCCACATTCCCTTTTGTAATGTTCAGTAATATATTCATCGTTCCCAGGGCTAAAGAACTTGGACATCTTCAAGGAGCCATCACTGTGTCATCCACATCCTGTGTGGGAACATGTCATGAGACTAATCTTTTGAACACATTAAATTCACAAAAGCACACAATTTCTACTATTCCAGGCTTGATTATTAGAAGTAACCCTATCTAAGAATTTTCCAGAAGGGTTACCAACAGAGGGACATATTTTTCCATCCAAATAATGAGTTAAGTAATAATGCTGACTCACAGCACTGGTCTCAAATGCCTTTCCTTCCCTACATCGTGTACAATTCACTTCTGTCTGAAGATGTTTTGTACCTTATTACTTATGATGATTTACTACCTTATCTTAACCTCACTTATTTCTGGTCACAATGGGGTAAAACTTAAATACATTTATTACATTGTAAACTGAACTGTCAACCTAATTGCTACATATTTCTTATTAGACCCAATTTAAAGGATTCTCAGGTTTTTCTTTACCTCTAACTGGTAAAGTAAATGGGTTTTTGACCTTATGTTTCATATTTCAGTATTACTATTACTTAAAAAATATTATGTGACATTTCCATATTCTGCTCATCCTATTTGTATTTTGAGAACACCATCATAGGTCCAATTTTCATTTTCCTTATTGAAATTTGAGATCAGAAATGAATTTATTTGGAATGTTTCTTTCAATCCCCATTTCTCCAACTCCCTCTCTCTATTTCCAGAGCTATCTCTCTGATATTATATAGTGGAATTTTAGTCCTACTCTTATTCGTTCTCACCACACTTACCTATTCAATTTGGTTAACTCCTTTCTGATCCTTTTGATTTCCTCTTCACTTTTCTGTTCCTCATGTTTACAATTCCATTGGGAAGTATGCTCCTCTACTATGCCTATGATTATTTTCTCACATATGTGTTTATGCAATCCTGCAGCTGTCCTAGAGTTCCCCACAACTGCTACATTGGCTGGGTATCCAGTGGCTATTTATGTGAATATGTGTTAAAATTGTCTCAGATTTTTAACTTCGTACTGAGTTATTTACTATAAAATAGCACTGTAAACTCATGATTTTAATATACAAATCTGTGTGTGTTTATATACAGAACACAGCGTAATCAGCACACACAGTGTTCCATTTTGCCTTCTAAACACCATTCTCAAATAAAAGGAGCTGTGACTATTTAGAGAAGTGAGTGACTTCAGGACAGAGGAAATACAAGAGCTGGAAAATTTTATATCCTCAGAAAATAAAGAAGTACTCAAAAAAATAATAATAATAATAATGAGGGCTTGTTGAAAGAATACAGAAACCAATCAAACTGAAGAATCTCCTAATGGCAAAAGCTGGTAAATAAATTTGAACAGCAAAATAAATGACAGTATTAGACTTCAACTATAGAATAAAATACTAATAAATTCATATTGTTAAAATAGTTATTAATTAATATATAGGGAATGACAGGCTATCCTTTCTTATAGTAGTATTAAAACTGATAAAAAAAAGACAAGAAGAAAAAAAAATTACCATTAGGAAAACACCACAGTAGTAAATTTTAAAGAAAAAATCCTCTAATGGATGCTAAAAAGTATGAAGAGAGTCAGGATTTCATAATCTCAAAATACCTTTCCAATATATTGGTAAAGTACAAGGGAAAAGATAGTAACTTTATTATGGAGAACCATGGAAGAAGTCACTTTGACTATATTATCAAGTTTAATAACATCTCTTATTATTAACCACTTGATATGATTCACTAAAAAAGATAAAGCATTATTTCTATGGTGTCCTTTCAAAAAATGCATAACATCATTTCTATGATGAGAAATCAGACAAACCCAAATCAGAGACATTCAACAAAACTATTGACCATTGCTCTTCAAGCGTCAACATGATGAAAGACAAAGAAAGGCTGAGGAAATCTTACAGGCTTGGAAGATATCGAGGAGACAAAACTATAAGTAATATGGTTCCTGGATAGAATCCTAAAACAGAAAAGGACATTAGTGGAAAATCTGATGAAATTTCTTCAGGCCTGTAAATTGGTTCATAGTATAGTATCAACACTAATTTTGTGATTTTTGTCTATTATACTATAGCTACATAAATTGCTGACACAGGGAAAGCAGAATGAAATAATAAGGAAACACTTCATAAGATTTTGACAACTTTTAGGTATGTCTTAATTAAAAAAACAGTTATCTAGTAAATGTTGTTAGAACTCTGCATAGTCACAAACTAACAAACTGAAAGTGAAACTAAAGTTGCTCAGTCATGTCGGACTCTTTGCGACCCCATGGGGTGTAGCCTACCAGGCTTCTCTGTCCATGGGATTTTCCAGGCAAGAGTACTGGAGTGGGATGCCACTTCCTTCTCCAAGGGATCTTCCTGACCCAGGGATCGAACCTGGGTCTCCCACATTGCAGGCAGATGCTTTACCCTCTGAGTCACCATGCAATACACTGAAGAAGGTAACAATAATGGTAATATTATCAATACACTGAAGAAGGTAACAATAATGGTAATATTATCAGCCACATACTGTTTAGCTATTTGATTCTGGTGTTTTTATGACTTAATCCTGATAATACTCAGTGTCATAGTGTTCTATAAGAAATACTGTAGCCAACTACATTTTATATTTAAGGAAACTGAGGCAAAGAGAGGGTAAACACTTTGTTGTTGTTATTCAGTCGCTGAGTCATGTCTGACTCCTTGCAACCCCATGGACTCTAGCACACCAGGTGTCCCTGTCCTTCACTACTTCCCAGAATTTTCTACCGAGTATTTTACATTGAATCTGGATGAAATCTATGTTTTGTCTACTATGCTGCAAAGCCTATCCTCTGAAGCAATGTGTGCAAACTCAATAAAGGTTGTATTAAGCTGGTATTTGGATTGAAAAGTGTACAATTAAATTATTAAACTTTGAGAAAAGGAATTTAAAAATAAGTAAGCACAATTTCAGAGTAAACAACACATGCTGTAACTCAAAAATATATGTTAAATAACGAAAAATAAAAATGAAGACATTAATCAGAATATGTTCATATTGGCTTCAATTTTATCCTTATTTGTTCAGCTTTTATTTCCCTGTGCTTTTTAAAACATGGAATTAGTAACATTTTTCTTTTGGTTCATATTCTTACTTCCCAAATTTATATTATGGCCCTCCCTACCTTTTGTCTACATTTCTTTTCTCTTTTCCTTCTTGTCTTTAAAGTACCATAGATCTCAGCGCTTGCTCCATCCGCTTCAATCTCTCTATCCTTTCTATACTTTATATAACTTGCTCCAGCTGAGAGGATAATGTGTCTCAGCACTGTACATTTCCTCACATCACAGGAGCTAACAGAATAAGCATTAATTTTCATGTTAAGTATCAGTATAACTCTCACTTTAGTATAATTCTGAAATGTTCCAGTAAAATCCTTATTCTTCCAGCAGGTCTCTTTCATAACCCCATATCCAAGATGAGTTTAGGCAGTGACAGCAAACTGTCGATCTGTTCAGTAGCTCTGACTCTCCCATTTCCTTCATTTATCAGCCTATCAGGAATAAAAAATGACCAAATCCACTGTTGATTATCTTGTAAAATTTACATTGTACTTTCAAATACAGATAATAGTTCTTGTGGATGGGGAAAAGAAAAAGTAAAAACTAGCTTTTACTTCACTATTTCAGAGACCATAAGTATTTCATATTGTTGAGCTGTCATACCAAAGGAACAGAGTGTTGTTACCAGCCTGAAAATCAAAATTGTTAGTCCTGTTACAAAATGACACATAAGACTACACACCTTATGAATCCACAGAACTGTTCTTCACCTTTTCACCCAAGTGCTTTTGTGTGAATGACACAGATTTCCCTTGACTGAAAGCAAGACCAATTTCTCTTCATCTCCATTTTTCTGGGATCGATAAGTATCTTTTACTTTTTCCAGATTTATTGTGGTATCACTGACAAATAAAAATTCTATAATTTAAAGTATGCAATTGGATATTTTGATATATATATATATATACACTGTAAAGAAATCGCAAAAATCAAGCTACTTCACCTATCCATCATCTCACATAGTTACCATATTTTGCTCTTTGTGAGTGAGAACACTTTAGCTCCATCTTCTTAGCAAATTTCAAATATAAAATACAGTATTAGTAAATAAAGTCACAATGTTGTACATTAGATGTACAGAAATTATTCATCCTGAATAACAGAAAATGTGTATATTACCATCTTCTCCCATCTTCCTTTGCCCTAGTTCCTTGCCCTAGTTCTACTCTCTGTTTCTATGATTATTTTCTACATATCAATCAGTGAAAGCATAAGGTATTGATCTTTATGTGTTTGATTTATTTTACTAAGCATAATGTCCTCAAAGTTCATCAGTGTTACCACAAATGGCAAGATTTAATTTTTCTTTAAGACTAAATAAAATTTAATTTTCAATGAGCATCTTAAACTCTACGTGTGCTCAGTATGAGTTAACCACTTTTGCACCATCAGTCTCAAGGGTATCCCCACAGCAGTCCACCATCCCTCATGGTCTTTCGCTTGGCCAAATATCTGTATATAGACTTTTCACTGAAACTTTCCTCATTTGTCACTCTTCACTATGCCATGTGAATTTTACTGAGTCCTTGTCCAATACAATGAACGATTTTCTTTTATAAAATACTAATAATTTTAAATCAAATCCTTTACACAGTGGAAGCAGGGAGTAGATGTAAGGGACTAGATCTGACAGACAGAGTGCCTGATGAACTAGGGACAGAGATTCGTGACATTACATTACACAGGGAGCAAGTCCATCCCCAAGGGAAAATGCAAAAAAAGCAAAATAACTCTCTGAAGAGGCCTTACAAATAGCCTTGAAAAGAATAGGAGTGAAAAACAAAAGGGAAAAGGAAAGATATAGCCATTTAAATGAAGAGTTCCAAAGAATAGCAAGGAAAGATAAGAAAGCCTTCCTCAGTCATCAGTGCAAAGAAACAATGGAAAACAATAGACTGAGAAAGACCAGAGATCTCTTCAAGAAAATTAGAGATACCAAGGGAACATTTATGCAAAGAGGGGCTCGATAAAGAACAGAAATGGTAGGGGCCTAACAGATGCAGAAGATATTAAGAAGAGGTGGCAAGAATACATGGAAGAACTGTACAAAAAAAGATCTTCATGATGATAATCATGATGGTGTGATCACTCACCTAGAGCCAGACATCCTGGAATGTGAAGTCCAGTGGGCCTTAGGAAGCACCACTACAAACAAAGCTAGTGGAGGTGATGGAAATCCAGTTCAGCTATTTAAAATCCTGAAAGATGATGCCGTTAAATTGCTGCACTCAATATGTCAGTAAATTTGGAAACCTCAGGAGCGGCCACAGGACTGGAAAAGATCAGTTTCATTCCAGTCTCAAAGAAAGGCAATGCCAAAGAATGCTCAAACTAACACACAATTGCACTCATCTAAAAACGCTAGTAAAGTAATGCTCAAAATTCTCCAAACCAGGCTTCAACAATACGCGAACCGTGAACTTCCTGATGTTCAAGCTGGTTTTAGAAAAGACAGAGGAACCAGAGATCAGATCGCCAACATCTGCTGGATCACCGAAAAAGCAAGAGTCCAGAAAAACATCTACTTTTATTTTAATGACTATGCCAAAGCCTTTGAGTGTGTGGATCACAACATACTATGGAAAATTCTTCAAGAGATGGTAATAACAGACCACCTAACCTGCCTCTTAAGAAACCTGTATGCAGTTTAGGAAGCAACAGTTAGAAATACACATGGAACAAAAGACTGCTTCCAAATAGGAAAAGGAATACATCAAGGCTCTATACTGTCACTCTGCTTACTTATACACAGAGTCCATCATGAGAAACACTGGGCTGGATGAAGCATAAGCTGGAATCAAGATTGCCTGGAGAAATATCAATAACCTCAGATACCCAGATGACACCACCCCTATGGCAGAACGTTAAGAAGAACTAAAGAGCCTCTTGATGAAAGTGAAAGAGGAGAGTGAAAAAGTTGGCTTAAAGGTCAACATTCAGAAAACGAAGATCACAGCATCCAGTCCCATCACTTTATGGTAAATAGATGGGGAAACAGTGGAAAAGTAGCAGACTTTATTTTGGGGGTCTCCAGAATCACTGCAGATGGTGATTGCAGCCATGAAATTAAAAGACTCTTATTCCTTGAAAGGAAAGTTATGACCAACATAGACAGCATGTTAAAAAGCAGAGACATTACTTTGCCAACAAAGGTCTATCTAGTCAAGGCTATGAATTTTATTGTAGTCATGCATGGATGTAAGCGTTAGACTATAAAGAAAGCTGACAACTGAAGAATTGATGCTTTTGAACTGTGGTGTTGGAGAAGACTGTTAAGAGTCCCTTGGAGCATCCCGGTGCACCAGCCCCAAGCATCCTGCATCCTGCATCGAACATAGACTGGTGCCTCGTTTCTTACATGATAGTATACATGCTTCAATGCCATTCTCCCAAATCATCCCACCCTCTAAAGTAAAAAATAAATAAATAAATAAAAGAAATAAAATGGAAAAAAAAAAAAAAAAAAGAATCCCTTGGACAGCAAAGAGACACAACCAGTCTATCCTAAAGAGTTCAGTCCTGAGTGTTCATTGGAAGGACTGATGTTGAAGCTGAATCTCCAATACTTTGGCCACCTGTTGCAAAGAACTGACTCATTTGAAAAGACCCTGATGCTGGGAAAAATTGCAGGTGGGAGGAGAAGGAGATGACAGTGGATGAGGTGGTTGGATGGCATCACCGACTCGACGGACATGAGTTTGGACCAACTCTGGGAGTTGGTGATGGACAAGGCATGGCGTGCTTCAGTTCATGGGGTTGCAAAGGGACAGACACAAATGAACGACTGAACTGTCCTGAATAACTTTAGATATACATTTTGAGCAAAAAAAAGAAAAAAAGTTTCCATAGCTAATTCACACCACACAGAATTTCAATTATTATTGTGTGCCAACTTAGTTTCTTTTTAACAGCTTTTATTGAAGGGTCTATGAATAATAAAGAGAAAACAAGATATATGTTGCTTATGATAGCTCAATTCTTAGACGACTAATAATGTCTTTATCACAGTGGCTAATAATATATATTTGTAATTTACCTGCTCTAGGGAGGAGGGACTTTTTGTATGAGACCAGTAAAGTTATGCAATGCTTGTATGTGTGTGTGTTTGTGTGTGTATCTCCTTTGCTATTTAAGGTTTATATAAGGAGTAGTTGACCTAGTTGTACTAGAGTCTGATGTGCATCCCTTTACCTAGAAAGGTAGAAACAAGGAGAATGCAGGTTCCTTCTAGCTTTCAGTTTTCTCTCGATGGAATAATGAATAATTTTTCTAGAGAGGGAACCTTAGGACATATGAAAATTGGCAAGTGTCCTATTAGAAGCAAATTGAGAACACAAAGAATATCTACACTAAATGGAAAAGAAAACAAAACAAAACCTCCTTTTGGAAAGTTGATATCAGAGGGTAAAAATGTTCTTTTTATTGAATAAAAGTGATATATTTGTGAAATCAGTTTCTCTCCCTCTGGTTGCTAGCTTTGGAAAAATTGGTTGGTACATAATCAGCAAGGGCAGGGTAAAATTTCAACTGGTTGTAATAGTACACACCACTGCTGAGTAATTAACAAAAGAGTACAAATTGCTAATCTAGCTTCAAAACTTACTAGCTGACCTTAAACTACATATCTTCTTTAATGATATGACTTAAAACATGTAAAGAACATAGGACAATGTCCAGTGCATAGTAAGTTCTATGCAAGTATTTGCTATTATTATTTCCATTAAAAATGGGTGATTTAAAATAAGTCAAGATCTCATGCCTTGAAGATCATTCAGCAATGCTTCCTGTCAATCTTACAGAAATTCTTCAGTAAATTCCTTTTTCACAATTGCTACTTCTAACATCCTACAAGTTTCTATCTTTCCACCAAAACTTTCCCATTTTTTATAAGATGAGTTTGCCATCTAAATCATAGGTTACATATAAACCATTCAACTGGAACTTCTTCAATGCTGTTTGTTCATTTTTCTCCAATTTCTTTTTAACAGAGGAAACATCTCTTATCAAAGATCAATATTTTCATCTAAGTTTTGGGTTTTATAACTTTCACCCTCTTAGGAATATCAGATGATTAACTATTTTTATCCTATTTTCCTCTCAATAATATTCACCATTTAAACACAATTTTCTCTATTTAGGAAAAAAATAATCCTTGAACTCAATAGTTCTCTTAGACTGTCTTATTTTAGTCAGTCTCTTTAATAGTATCACAGAATATCATCATTCTTCATCTCTGCATTTCCACTCAGTGCAATCTATCTTTTGTCTCTCTCCTTTCATAAACACACAAACAAACTGTAGCTAAAGACATTAACAGCAACCATATTGTTAAAACCAATGTACATTTCCAGTGGTTAGATTATTTCATCTCTCCCAAACTGATTAGGTATAACTGTTCCCTCTTTGATAGAACCCTCTTCTACTTCCATGATATTATCTTCTGATACTTTCCCTACATTTCCAATAATTCATTTTCATCTTACTTATTAGTTTGTTTTTATTTTGCATTTTTTTAAATTTTTATTTGTACTTTATTTTGCTTTAAACACTGTATTGGTTTTGCCATACATTGACATGAATCAGCCACGGGTGTACATGAGTTCCCAATCCTGAACCACCCTCCCACCTCCCACCCCATATCATCTCTCTGGATCACCCCCATGCACCAGCCCCAAGCATCCTGTATCCTGTATAGAACAGACTGGCCATTCGTTTCNGGGGGGCGGGGTGGGGGGGGGGGGCGGGCAGGGCTCTGCCCCGTTCCAGGGGGACGTGGGGGTGATCGTCTGGCGTCGGCGAGAACCTAGGGGCGGCTGTCGACAGGCGCACAGCGGGGGCCCCCATGCGTCGCGGGTCGGCAGCGCCGAGGCCTGAGGGCGTGGACGGGGTGGTTGGTGGTCGGTGTGGGAGCGGTGGCCTATGGGGCGCGCTGTGCCCCTCGTCCGCCTCCCCCTTTGCAGGTACCTAGCGCGTCCCAGCGCGGAGGTTTAAAGACCCCTGTTTTAACCTTCCCTGGTTGCTCAGACGGTAAAACATCTGCCTACAATGCAGGAAAACCGGGTTCAATCCCTGGGTCACGAATATCTGGAGAAGGAAATGACAACCCATCCAGTATTTTGCCTGGAAAATCCCATGGACGGAGGAACCTGGTAGGCTACGGTCCATGTGATCGCAAAGAGTCGGACACAACTGAGGGGACTTCCCTTCAGAACTATAGAGATCAGTCTATAACATCATTTGATTATTTAAGACTCGTTCCCTACCCATCTCTTGACAGCTCAATAGAGAAGCTCATCTTTTTTCTCTGTGGTCAGTGGCTCACTATTAACAGACATATAATTCATGTTCCTAATGTTGCAGTAGATTTTTTTGTTTGTTTGTTTTAAATTAGAAGACTGACACTAGCAAAGAATGATAGATTCACGAACACCAGATTGATGTCTTCTAGGACAACACTTAAAATTCAAGACAGTATAGAAATTATGTATGCCTTTCTTTTTTACATAAATTTCTAGAAGCCTCACTGATAATCTATTTTTCCTAAAATTTCTATTACTCTTTGTGAATAAAACTTACTTTTTTCACTACAAAGACCAAGTTCTGGGAAGATTAAATGAAAACTGTTGATTTGAAATTTTGTCCCATAAATATATTTGTCCAGGATTATACTTTTTCTCACAGATTATTTTAAGGAGAGGTGCTTCAGCTTCTATTCTTTCATTGTTTTTTTTTTTTTCTGATATATTTATCTTTTCTGAATGCATGTGAAGTCAAGGAAACGGTATCATAGAAACAAGTGAAATCTGAAATTTCATTTATGGGTTCAGTATAAGATCAATGCATCCAAACCTTTATTTTGTAAAATGCCATTTGATTTTTCAGTGGATTAAACCTGTCAAGCAAACTAACCACTATGCCTCACATAGATGTTGTCACAATCAACAGGAAAAATTTCCGTACAAAAACAAGTGCTATGCACTCTGTAAAAACTAGTGAATAGCTCCCGGATGAGGGAAATTCCAAAGAATATTTAAAATTAAACAAGCAAAGTTAAAGATCAACACTGCTACAACAATGGGATTCCCAGGTGGTTCAGTGGTAAACAATCTGGCTACCAATGAAGGAGACACAGGAGACACAGGTTCCATTCCTCCATTGGGAAGATCCCCTGGAGGAGGAAATGATAACCCATTCCAGCATCCTTGCCTGGAAAATCCCATGGACAGAAGAATCTGGTGGGCTACAAACGGGTTCGCAAAGAGTCACACAGTTTGTCAGACTTAAACCCAAACTACAGCAATGCTTACTAAATGAGAATTTGTGAATTGAAAGAAGTTTTCAAATCTCAATTAGTGTTGCACTTAACAAAGCAAATAAATATATGTTATAAAATAAAGAACAATAGACATTAGTGTTTATTAAATTAGAAATTAGTCTTTAAGATCCTTCACTTTTCGTCAAAAATTCAACACTATGTCTGTTATTTTAATATCCCTCATATGTTATCACAGAGAAGGCAATGGCAACCCACTCCAGTACTCTTGCCTGGAAAATCCCATGGGTGGAGGAGCCTGGTAGGCTGCAGTCCATGGGGGTCAAGAAGAGTCGGATACAACTCAGCGACTTCACTTTCACTTTTCACTTTCCTGCATTGGAGAAGGAAATGTCAACCCACTCCAGTGTTCTTGCCTGGAGAATCCCAGGGACGGGGGAGCCTGGTGGGTTGCTGTCTATGGGATCACAAACAGTTGGACAGGACTGAAGTGACTTAGCAGCAGCAGCAGCAGCAGCAGCATATGTTATCAAATGCCCCATATATAACTAAATTAAAGATCTGAAAAATATATTGATAGATCATAACAATATATTTATTAGCAAAGGGACTGATTTAAATCACATATATCTTTCATTAGAAATTTCATAACCACAGGTACAAATAATGCAATTCCATAGTAAAATTTTACTGCCTGATATGCAGGTGGTATATATATGGTTTATAATGTAAAATAAATATTAAAAGCAAAAATAAGTTAAACCATAAGAAAAAAGAACAACATGTATTTCAGACTGCAAAACAGAATTGGGACATGAGTGGGACAGGGTTAAAGACAGAGCAGGCTATGAGAAACATATATGGAATTTTAATTATGTGCCACGCACTATGCTATTTTAGCATGTATTCTTTCATTCACAATTTAGTGGAAGAAACGTATTGAGCACAATTCAAAGGAGGAAGAGTGGGAGGGCTGATAAGACGGGCACAAACAGTTGTTCCCAGACAGCAGCCTTTAGGCTCTAAAAGAATCTGGTGAAACTGAAGGAGGCCTCCTCTTCCCAAGTTCCTCTATTCCACAAATGATTACCAACTAATTTCTACATCCCAGGCTGATTCCTAAGTGCTGGGATATATAGATAAGAGGGACCTGGTTCCTTTTCCTATAAATCACGTGGGAGAAAAACACAAACGTGACAAGACACTTTATGAATTGGGAAACTGATGAGAATAAACTATAGTTCTTGCAGTATGTCAGCTTATATACTGTGAAGGTCCCCAATAAAATAACTGAAATGGAACACACAAATAAACAAATGCAGATAATTTTGTAAACAGTGCCAAAGCACACTGGAAGAAAGCCACTTGTAAAGTGAGAACGAGACTCCTGTTTTGTTTTGTTTTGTTTATAAGTGAGAGTTGAAGTGGCTTTCATCTTGGGGTTGTTAACTGCACATAGGGACCAAAGGCTTCTGCATTGACATTTGAACACAGGGAAGCAGAGACAAGGCAGAAAATCTAAAGAAACCTGTTATGAAACTTCATATTAAAAAACAGTACACCTTCAGGGTTGAAAGGTTCTACGAAGACCTAAAAGAATTTCTAGAACTAACACCAAAAAAAGATGTCCTATTCATTATAGGGGACTGGAATGCAAAAGCAGGAAGTCAGGAGTCACCTCGAGTAAGAAGTATATTTGGCCTTGGAGTACAAAATGAAGTAGGGCAAAGGCTAACAGTTTTGCCAAGAGAATGCACTGGTCATAGCAAACACGCTCTTCCAACAACACAAGAGAAAACTCTACACATGGACTTCACCAGATGGTCAAAGATGAAATCAGATTGATTATATTTTTTGCAGCCAAAGATTGAGAAGCCTTGTTCAGTCAGCAAAAACAAGACCAGGAGACAACAGTGGATAAGATCACAGACTCTTTATTGCCAAATTCAGACTTAAATTGAAGAAAGTAGGGAAAACAACTAGACCATTCATGTATGACCTAAATCAAATTCCTTAAGATTATACAATGGAAGTGACAAATAGATTCAAGAGATTAGATCTGAAACATAGAGTGCCTGAAGAACTATGCACAGAAGTTTGTGACATAGTACAGGAGGCAGTGATCAAGACCATAACCAAGAATAAGAAATGCAATAAGGCAAAATGGCTGTCCAATGAGGCCTTGCAAATATCTGAGAAAAGAAAATAAGCTGAAGGCAAAAGAAAAAAGGAAAGATATGTGCATTTGAATGCAGACTTCAAAGAATAGCAAAGAGAGATAAGAAAGCCTTCCTCAGTGATCAATGCAAAGAAATAAAGGAAGACAGTAGACCAGGAAAGTGTAAAGTTCTCTTCAAGAACATCAGAGATATCAAGAAACATTTCATGCAAAGATGGGCACAACAAAGGACAAAAATGGTATGGACCTAACAGAAGCAGAAGATACTACAAAGAGGTGGCAAGGATACACAGTAGAACTATACAAAAACAATCTTCACGACCCAGATAACCACGATGGTGTGATCACTCACCTAGAGCAAGACATCCTAGAATGCTAAGTCAAGTGGGCCTTAGGAAGCATCACTACGAACAAAACTAGTGGAGGTGATGGAATTCAAGTTGAGCTATTTCAAGTCCTAAAAGACGATGCTGTGAAAGTACTGTACTCAGTATGCCAGCCAATTCGGAAAACCCATCAATGGCCACAGGACTGGAAAAGGTCAGTTTTCATTCCAATCCCAAAGAAAGGAAATGTCAAAGAACATTCAAACTGCCTCATAATTGCACTCATCTCACACACTAGCAAAGTAATGCTCAGAATTCTCCAAGCCAGGCATCAACAATAAGTGAATTGTGAACTTCCAAATGTTCAAGCTGATTTTAGAAAAGGCAGAGGAACCAGAGATCAAATTAACAACATCTGTTGAATCATCAAAAAAGCAAGAGAATACCAGAAAAATATCTACTTCTGCTTTATTAACTACACCAAAGTCTTTGTGTGGATCACAACAAACTGTGGAAAATTCTTCAAGAGATGGGAATACCAGACCACCTGACCTGACTCCTGAGAAATCTCTATGCAGGTCAAGAAGCAACAGTTAGAACTGGACATGGAACAAAAGACTGGCTCCAAATAGGGAAAGGAGTGCATCAAGGTTGTATTGTCACCCTGCTTATTTAACTTATATGCAGAATGCATCGTAAGAAATACTGGACTGGATAAAGCACAAGTTGGAATCAAGATTACCCAGAGAAATATCAATAACCTCAAATATGCAGATGGCACCACCCTTATGGCAGAAAGTGAAGAAGAACTAAAGATCCTCTTGATGAAATTGAAAGAGGAGAGTGAAACTTGGCTTAAAACTCAACCTTCAGAGAACTTAGATCATGGCATTCAGCCCTATCACTTCATGTTATATAGATGGGGAAACAATGGAAATAGTGAGAGATTTGATTTTTTTGGTGTCTAAAATCACTACAGATAGTGACTGCAGTCATGATATTAAAAGATGCTTATTCCTTGGAAGAAAAGCTATGACCAACCTAGACAGCGTATTAAAAAGCAGAGACATTACCTTACCAACAAAGGTCCTTCTAGTCAAAGCTATGATTTTTCCCATAATCATGTATGGATATGAGAGTTGGACTATAAAGAAAGCTGAGCGTAAAAGAACTGATGCTTTTGAACAGTGGTGTTGGAGATGACTCTTGAGAATCCCTTGGACTGCAAGGAGATCCAACCAGTCCATCTTAAAGGGAATCAATTCTGAATATTCATTGAAAGGACTGATGTTGAAGCTGAAACTCCAATATTTTGGCCACCTGATGCAAATAACTGACTCATTTGAAAAGACCTTGGTACTGAGAAAGATCGAAGGCAGGAGCAGAAGGGCACGACAGAGGATGAGATGGTTGGATGGCATCACTGACTCGATGGACATGAGTTTGAGTGAGCTCTGGGAGTTGTTGATGGACAGGGAAGCTTGGCATATTTTAGTCCATGGGGTTGCAAAGAATTGTGCATGGCTGAATGATTGAACTGAACTGAATACCTTCAAGGTAAAATTCAACAAGAAATCAGCTACACTGAGGTGGATACAAAAGTGAAGTTTGACTACCTCAACCTTGGCAGAATAAATAAAAATCTTTTTTGCGGTGGATTCATGTCGATGTATGGCAAACCCAATAGAGTATTGTAAAGTTAAATTAAAAAATAAATTAATTAATTAATTTAAAAAAAAAAAAGAAAATCTGAAATCCTAAAATGGCTCTAGCACTAATTATTCTTCCCAACATGCTACTTGTGTTCTTTGAAAAACATCAAATAACAAAGAAGGGTTTAAAATTTAAAATGGCCCTGGTTATTAGTGGCCCTAGGTTGAAGACAGTAGCAAATGAAAATTCTTTCTGGAAAAACTGAAGTCAAGCTATGCTTAAAAATGATCAGAGGTTAACTTGCATTAAAAACTTCAAGCAGTTTCCAGACAAAATAATGCAAATAATCAAGTCACTAGTGATAACCAGCATAACTATAGATAGCATATAGAGCCCAAAAATGTTTTACACTTTGGAATTATCAGACACAAATTTAAAAATTGGACATAAAATTTATTAATCATGCTTAATAAATTAAAGGATTAAAAAATAAAAACTTGAATAAATTAATCAGGAACAGAAGTATAAAAATTTATAAAGAGATTAAAAAATCAAAGTTTCTAGAAATAGTAATTGATATAATAACTAAATGATATCACAGTAATTAAAGTTAAGCATTCAATGTATAGGTTTAAAGATGAAGAAAGATTACAAAAGATTTTCCAGGGCACAGCCAGTAAAGCAAGAGGTATTATATCTGAAAGATAATTTAAGAGACATGCATGATACTGTCTCTTCATGAGATTATGAAGATCTTATAGTCTCTTCATGATTGCTACAGGGGAGAGAGAATGGGTCAGAGGTAAAGATAACTGTGAAAATTCTGTAATGTTACAAAGGACAAGCAGCAAAAGATTCAAGGAAAACAACAAATATAAATCAGATTAAATTAAATAGAAATCAGCATATAGTCATATCATGGAGAATGCCAGATCTTTACATCAGCCCAAAATAATAGAGGTTTCAAGGTAAAAATTTTATATTTAATAACAAAAAAATTCTCAAT
Organism: Neotragus pygmaeus; assembly: GCA_006410875.1. NCBI lineage: Eukaryota > Metazoa > Chordata > Mammalia > Artiodactyla > Bovidae > Neotragus > Neotragus pygmaeus. The sequence continues at coordinate 687,660 of SJYV01027896.1, forward strand.
CATAATAAGCAACTTAAAATTACAGTGGGATAACTCTGTAAATAGGTTGAAAGAGTATTAATCTTTCACTTTATATGTTAGCCAGGATAGACTAGGCCATGTTGTCAAGATTTAAACAAAAGTTATTTGCACTCCTATTCCCTCCACTTAGATGTAATATAAAATAGCCTAACAGGAAAAACAAATAGTCCCATTCAGAAGGAGGAAGAATGGAATACAAGCAGAGCCAGCCACAAGTGTTACTGACTCCAAGCTTTATAGGCATAATTTAGTTACATATGATTTTGATCAGTTTTGCACAAAAATAAATATGTGTTTATAAAAGAGTATAAAATACAGCAATGAGTTCAAGCTACTGTGCAAAATAATCCATTGCAAAAATATATACTATAATTAAATTTATGTAAATTTCACAAGCTGATGGAAAAAAATCAATAAATTAGGGGAAAATAGAGATGATTAAGCTTTTAAAAGAATAAAAATTTTATGAAAATGTAGGCAATAATGTTAATAACAATAAAATATATCATAAATTATTTAGTTGAGTGTTCTAAGGGGTTTTAAATGCTATATATGTCATTTAGTCATCATCTTAATTCTATGAGTTAGGATCTACAACATATACATAGTTATTATCCACATTTTCCACATATCCATATTATCCACTTGTGATTGCATTATTTTTCACATTTGTCACCCAGGGTTTGATTAAACAAATGGAAACTCTAGCAGTATCATGTGGACTGCTTGATCAGCTCTGATAACTGGATAAATTTAAATATGCATATTAAAGCTCTCATTTTATACATAAATGAATAACATATAAATATATAACATGATATTAATACATAAATATATTCTAATTTATATACTCCATAAAATAAAAGGAAGTATTATTTAATATAATAAGTTGGCCAAAAAGTTCATTTTTTATTTTTTATGTAAAATCTATGGGAAAATCCCAAATGAATTTTTTGGCCAACTCAATAATAGTGAAGTGAAGTTGCTCAGTCGTGTCCTATTCTCTGCTTCCCCATCAACTGTAGCTTACCAGGCTTCTCCGTCCATGGGATTTTCCAGGCAAGAAGATTGGAGTGGGTTGCCATTTCTAAAACAAGAAAGAAATAAGCATACTGGAAAAGGTCAGTTTTCATTCCAATCCCAAAGAAAGGCAATGCCAAAGAATGCTCAAACTACTGCACAATTGCACTGATCTCATGTGAACCATGAGCTTCCTGATGTTTAAGCTGGAGCTCGTGTACACCTGTGGTGGATTCATGTCGATATATGGCAAAGCCAATAGAGTATTGTAAAGTAAAATAAATTAAATTTAAAAAATAAATAATTAATTAAAAAATAAATTAAAAANTTGGAAGGAAAGTTATGACCAACCTAGACAGCATAATAAAAAGCAGAGACATTACTTTGTCAGAAATGGTCTGTTTAGTCAAGGCTATGGTTTTTCCAGTAGTCATGCATGGATGTGAGAGTTGGACTATAAAGAAAGCTTGAGCGCCAAAGAATTAATGTTTTTGAACTGTGATGTTGGAGAAGACCCTTGAGAGTCCCTTGGACTGCAAGGAGATCTAACCTAAAGTATTTCCTAAAGGAGATCCATCCTAAAGGAGATCAGTCCTGGGTGTTCTTTCAAAAGACTGATATTGAAGCTGAAACTCCAATACTTTGACCACCTGATGCAAAGAGCTGACTCATTTGAAAAGACCCTGAGTTTGGGAAAGATTGTAGGCAGGAAGAGAAGGAGATGACAGAGGATGAGATGATTAGATGGCATCATGGACTCAATGGACATGAGCTTGGGTAAACTCTGGGAGCTGGTGATGGACAGGGTGGCCTAGCGTGCTCTGGTTCATGGGGTCGCAAATAGTCAGACATGACTAAGTGACTGAACTGAACTGATGGTTGCACAATAATTTATAACTACTTTATCCCCCTATTCATCCTACATTTCCTTTATATTCAGCAAGCGTTTTGGCTTGTTTTGTTCCTTGTGGGTTAGACTAATCCATAACTGTATCCCTGTAGGGTGCAAGCCACTATCAGACTTGCCTTTACTGTAACTTTACTTTGTTAATCACATGGCAGGGTTTCCTTGGTGGTTCAGTAGTGAAGAATCTGCCTGCAATGTAGGAGATGAGGCACAGGTTTTATCTTGGGTCAGAAAGATACCTTGGAAAAAGAAATCACAACCCACTCCAGTATTCTTGCCTCAGAAATTCCATGGACAGAGGAGCCTGGTGGGCTGCAGTCTATGGGGTTGCAAAAGAGTCAGACATGACTTAGCAACTAAATAACAATGTCAACAAATCACAGAGCAGGACAGTACAAAGATGGGCCCAGGTTATCATCTGAGTGGTTTCTATAATATAAAAATCATTCTGTCCCCAGAACTCCTTCAGGAGTTAGGTCAACTGGAATACATTTTGTGTGAATATTCTTTTTATTTGCTTTCAAAATGGAATTGCTATAATACCCACATTCAATAATTTTAAATATCTAAAAGACCTAATTTTCTTAAAATTCTATTTGAGATATTATCTAAATTCCTTATGCTGCAACTTATGTTCACTTCTTCTAGGCAGTTTCAGAAGAATTAGAGAATACAGTATAACATTCTCTGTATAATGGTTTCTCGTATTCTTAAGAGATAATTCTAACTTATCTCCTGGTTTCCCAGTCTTTGGGCTAAATAATTATAGTCCCTTTAACCTTCTTTTAGAGGTCATATTCTTAATCCTTTAATCATTTAGGAACTCTCTTTTAATCCTCTGTAAATTCCCTTTTAAGTTACAGAGGCAAAACTAAATGTGGTACCCATGAAAGGTTTTGAAGCATGCTGAGTTGCTGAGTGTAATGGGAGACTTATCTCATAGTATCAACACATTCTTCTTCTCACCATGAATCTCAGTATTGCACTGTTTTTATAACTAAGGAATGACACTGTGCACTCATGTTCATCTTGTTAGTTCATCTTGTTACCCACTGCTAATGAATAGTCCCATTGGGATTATGAACCAGAGAACCAAAGATGTCACTTCATAGGATCAAATGTGAATTACACATTCACAATAAAAGAATAATCATGCAAATCCACTGACCTTCCTCAATAATGAAATGACTATCAATTATAGCTTACTCTGGATATATTATCTACCAGTGTGGGAGTTTGAGATTCATGTTATCTTCTATGACTATAATAAAAGATCTGGGCAGCCCAATGTGGAGTAGAAAGAGATGGGTGGATTAATTTTAAATTAAGCAGTATGCATGTAACATATGCCTGAAAGTAATCCTCTGCTACTCAAACACTCAAACTAAAGATCACATTTTTAAGATAACAGTTTTATAATATTTTTACCACCAAAAGGAGAAACATGTATGCAACCTTTTTATGAATTCTCTCAAAAGCTTCCTACACAGAGGTTCCCAAATGCTAGTCAGGGCAGAGTCAAGAGGCTACACAAAAATTACCTAAAAAGACCTTTTTTTGTTGTTTTAAAATTTTACTTCTTGAAAAAATCATACTATCTCAAGAAGTTTAAGAAATATACTTGGTGTTATGCAGCCTTCACCCAACCTCACACAAACTTAATATCTAGCATCACTACAATATGGGCTTCCCAGGGGGCTCAGTGGTAAATAATCCACATGCCAATGCAGGAGACACAGTTTCGATCCTTGGGTCAGAAAATCTCCTAGAGTGGGATATGGCCACCCACTGCAGTATTTTTGTCTGGAAAATTTAACAGACAGAGAAAACTGGCAGGCTACAGTCCATGGGGTCGCAAAGAGTTGAACATGACTGAATGGTTGTGCATGCAGGGACACATCACTAGAGGATATCGAAACCAAGAAAATTGAAATTGATACACTCTGGGCAGCTTAATCTGATTTAACCTGTTATACATGCCTTAGTGTGTATAAGGCGCGTGCACACACACACACACAAACACACACACCTTTTGCAATTTTTTCATCTGTGTAGCTTCTTATAATCTTTACCACAATCAAGATACTTAACTGCACCCAGAAAAAGACCTATTCATGCTACTCCTTCACAGCCACATTCTCTTCTCCTACTGTGTGTTTCTAAACTTCAGCAATTAATATTTAGCAAACAGTATTTGGTAAAATTATTAGTATTTAGCAAATGTTAATCTATCCTCCATATCCTAAATATTCTACTTTATATATTGTATAAATTAAATCATAAAGTTATTANATTCTCTTCTCCTACTGTGTGTTTCTAAACTTCAGCAATTAATATTTAGCAAACAGTATTTGGTAAAATTATTAGTATTTAGCAAATGTTAATCTATCCTCCATATCCTAAATATTCTACTTTATATATTGTATAAATTAAATCATAAAGTTATTACTTCACTTTCACTTTTCACTTTCCTGCATTGGAGAAGGAAATGGCAAACCACTCCAGTGTTCTTGCCTGGAGATGGGGGAGCCTGGTGGGCTGCCGTCTATGGGGTCACACAGAGTCGGACATGACTGAAGCGACTTAGCAGCACCAGTAGCATGCATACTTTTAAAAATAGGATTCCAGTGCCTCAGAACCAAGAGATTTTTATTCAGTAGACCTGAAATGAAAGCATGGAATTCACATTTTTAAAAGTCATTAAAGATTTTTAGCAGTCCACTTAGTATACATACCTCTAGGATAACTGGCAAATGACAGAATTAAGGGTCTAATGAGTAAGACTCATTCATAATATTTTGGGTAGTTATATAATATTAAGTATCCAGAGAATATGTTGCAGATATCACTTCACAAGCTGCTTGGAAAATTCTCAAAGATTGGATTTTTATATGCAATATAATAAAATCATAATTTAGTTCATAATTCACTCTAACACATTGAATGAACAAAATAATTTAAAAATTTTAGCCAATTCATTTGAAATTTGAAATTGTTTGTTGGAAACTACTAATGTGAAATACTAAAGTTCAATCCTTACATATCCTTGAAGTTTAATGGAGAACCTTTATAAATCAACTCTCAAAACTTATAACAACACAAAGATACATAAATATTAATGTATAGCTAAAGTTAAAATACTTGCAGATGACATAATTTTCTATGTAGAAAATTCAAAAACACCTGCAAATAGCTCAATTAAGTTCATCAAAGTGCAGAATATAACATCAATTGTATGTTTAACATATATAAACAAAAGTTTAATATGCACTACTACTCAATTCAAAAATAAGAAAATACACAAAAATCTAACAAAACATGTGCAGAAATACTATATACTGAAATTTACAAAATAGTGTTAATGGAAGAAAAGATGACCCAAAAGAAAAGAAAAGAAAAAATTTACAAAATAGTGTTAATGGAAGAAAACAGAAAGATATATTGTCAATTGAAAGTTTCTAAAGAGTAAAGACATTAATTCTACCCCCATCAATATTCAAGCAATATTATGTAAACATTGATAAGATTATTCTAAAAGTAATCATGGAAAGGAAAAGAACTAAAATTACTAAAACAAAATTTAAAAAAAAGAAAAAGTGGGAGAAATTACTGTAATTTTAAGATATATACATAGTTGAAGTAATGAAGAATGTGTGATATAGGTGGATGAATAGACACACAGATCTATGGAAAAAAATAAATAAACCGTAAGTGTATACACACCAAGCATGGCCAACTGACTTTATACTATGGAACAAAAGCAGGTCAAAGGAAGAAGTCTTGTCTTTTTAACAAATGATGCTGAAATAAAAGGATACCCAATTTCAGAAAGGAGGAAAAAAAAAAAAAAACCACTAAGAGAGAGTGGGAACATAGGGAAGAAAGAACAGAAAATAATAAAAGAACTTCAACCTAACCCTTACACATTTGCAAAAATGAACTCAAAATGAATTGCAGATGTAAATGTAAAACTTAAATATACAAAAATGTGATGAAAAATAGACTACAAAGACTTAAAGACCAAGGTTTGGTGAAAACTTCTTAGTCATAACAGTCTATAACCAAATATACAATCTCCCCCCTCCCCCCAAAAAAAGTGATAAATTGGATTTCATTTAAAATAATAATTTTCCCCAATGAAAGATTCTACTAAAAGAATGAAAATAAAATGTACATCTTGGAAGAAAATATATTCAACTCACATGATAAAAGACTTGAAGTCAGAATATACAAATGATTCTCAAAATGGATTAAAAAAAACTCAAACAATTCTATTAGGTTGTATTGGTAGAAATAATATTGAAAATAATAATAAAAAAATTATAATCTTGCACTTCCCAAGAGCAACAGAATACTCTTACCTAGAATACTGCTTCCAATAATTAATTAATTGAAAGTAAAGTTGATAAATCANAAGCCTAACATATTGCAAAAAAAAAAGATAGTCAATATATAATAGCTAAAGTCAATATAAATAGCTATATTTCTATTTTTCTATCCCAACTCTTAAATACAAGTCAAAAGTGCAAGTCACACTTAAAAATATAGTTACAATACTAAAATTTTGCATTATACTTGAACCCATTCATGCAATACTGACACTTTCCATTAAATCTACCATTTAAAGATCTCATGAGACAGTGTCACTCTTGCTTAATTTCTGAGGGATCAGTGAAATTTTTTGTCCTATGAAACTTTTCTTCATCTCAGTGTTCTGAGAAGTTCTAGGGAACTCCTTTGGTGGGAGTAGAAGCAAATTATTTCTAAAAGTTTTCCCACATATACTGAATTTGATTTCATATTGATTTCCCTATAGATCATCTGTAATTTAATATAAATGGATTTGCTTGAGCTAAATTATAGCTTCCAAATGAATGTGCTATAGGAAAATGCATTTGTATATTGCTTCATTTTGGCTCAATCTCACAAGTAAATCTTCTTACTTTGTATTCTTGGCATCTCCCAATCAGAGAACAAGCCGTAAAAGTATGCCATCTTAGTTGTATTGCTTTGTCGTTTTTCTCAGATATACCCACAGCTGCATTTCAGTTTTATTTCATTTGTGAAAAGGTAAAAATGCCAAAGAAAGAACAGGATGAAACAAAAGAACAAATAGAACAAGCAGATAAGTTGAGAAAATCAAATGAGTCATTTCCCATTCTTACATAGTCTTAACTATAAGAATTTTGTCCATTTGTCTTAACAGGTAAGAATGCCATCAGTCAGCTACATGTCTTTTATTGAACACATTTTGTAAAGACTAAGAAAAGCAAACATAACATTACATTAAGAAGAGCAAAATCATGCTAAGTCGCGTCAGTTGTGTCCGACTCTGCACGACCCTACAAACAGTAGCCCACCAGGCTCCTCTGTCCACAGGATTCTCCAGGCAAGAATACTGGAGTGGGTTGCCATTAATAGAGCTTACTAAAGTTTATTGTGATGTCTAGATATCTTAATCTTCCTGATACATCCTCCAAAGAGAAGAGTGTTAAATATAGTCCATGGTGAATTTCCATATGTATAAGGACTTTTCTCATTCTAACATTAACCAAATAAATAATAAATTTGATAATGTTGTTTAGTTAAGTTCAGTTGTTCAGTCATGTCCGACTCTTTGCAACCCTATGGACTGCAGCAGACCAGGCTTCCCTGTCCATCACCAACTCTCAGAGTTTAGACAAACTCATGTCCATTGAATTGGTCATGCTATCCAACCATCTCAGCCTCTGTTGTCCTCTTCTCCCCCCACATTAATAATTCCCAGAATTAGAGACTTTTTCAATGAGTCAGTTTTTCATATCAGATGGCCAAAGTATTGGAGTTTCAGTTTCAGCATCAGTTCTTCCAATGAATATTCAGGACTGATTTCCTTTAGGATGGACTGGTTAGATCTCCTTGCTGTTCAAGGGACTCTCACAAGTCTTCCAATGGCACACTTCAAAAGCATCAATTTCAGTGCTCAGGTTTCATTACAGTTGAACTCACATCCATACATGACCACTGGAAAAACCATAGCCTTGACTAGACGGACCTTTGTTGGCAAAGCAATGTCTCTGCTTTTTAATATGCTGTCTAGCTTGATCATAACTTTTCTTCCAAAGAGCAAGTATCTTTTAATTTCATGGCTGAAGTCAAGATCTGCATTGATTTTGATGCCTAAAAAAAAAAAAAAAAAAAAGAAGTATGTCACTGTTTCCATTGTTTCCCCATCTATTTGCCATGAAGTAAGGGGACCAAATGCCATGATTTTAGTTTCCTGAGTGTTGGGTTTTAAACCAACATTTTCACTTTCCTCTTTCACATTCATCAAGAGGCTCTTTAGTTCTTCTCCACTTTCTGCCCTAAGTATGGGTCATCTGCATATCTGAAGTTATTGATAATGTTCCCAGCAATCTTTATTCCAGCCTGTGCTTCATCCACTCTAGCATTTCTCAGGATGCACTTTGCATATAAGTTAAATAAGCAGGGTGACAATATACAGCCTTGACGTACTCCTTTTCCTATTTGGAACCAGTCTGTTGTTCCATGTCCAGTTCTCTAACTGTTGCTTCTTAACATGCATACACGTTTCTCAGGAGGCAGGTAAGGTGGAATTTTCCAGTTTATTGTGAACAACACAGTCAAAGGCTTTGGTACAGTCAATAGTGCAGAAGTAGATGTTATCTGGAACTCTCTTGTTTTTTTTTTTTTTTTGACAGATGTTGGCAATTCGATCTCTGGTTACTCTGCCTTTTCTAAAACCAGCTTGAACATCTGCAAGTTCACAATTCATGTACTGTTGGAGCCTGGCTTGAAGAATTTTGAGCATTACTTTGGTAGTGTGTGAGATGCGCAACTGTGTGGTAGTTTGGCATTGTCTTTCTTTGAGATTGGAATGAAAACTGACCTTTTCTAGTCCTGTGGCCACTACTGAGTATTCCAAATTTTCTGGCATATTGAGTATATCATTTTCACAGCATCGTCATTTAGGACTTGAAATAGCTCCACTAGCTTTGTTCATAGTGATGGTTCCTAAGGCCCACTTGACTTCACATTCCAAGATGTCTGGCTCTAGGTGAGTGATCACGTCATCATGGTTATCTGGGTCGTGAAGATCTTTTTTTGTATAGTTCTTCTGTGTATTCTTGCCACCTCTTCTTAATATCTTCTGCTTCTGTTAAGTCCATACCTTTTCTGTCCTTTATTGTGCCCATCTTTGGTGGCTCAGAGGGTTAAGCATCTGCCTTCAATGCAGGAGACCCAGGTTCGATCCCTGGGTTGGGAAGATCCCCTAGAGAAGGAAATGACAGCCCAGTCCAGTAGTCCTGCCTGGAGAATCTCATCGACAGAGGAGCCTGGCAGGCTACAGTCTATGGGGTCGCAAAGAGTCAGACACAACTGAGTGACTTCACTTCACTTTTGCATGAAATATCTAATGCATGCTATCTCTAATTTTCTTGAAGAGATATCTGGTCTTTCTCATTCTATTGTTTTCCTCTATTTCTTTTCATTGAACACTAAGGAAGCCTTCTGTATCTCTCCTTGCCATTCTTGGAACTCTGCATTCAAATGGGTATATCTTTCCTTTTCTTTTTGCCTTTTGCTTCTCTTTTTTTCACAACTCTTTGTAAGGTCTCTGCAGACAACCATTTTCTCTATTTGCATTTCTTTTTTGGGGGTATGGTCTTGATCACTGCCTTCTGTACAATGTCATGAACCTCTGTCCATAGTTCTTGAGGAACTCTGTCTATCGTATCTAATCTCTTGAATCCATCTGTCACTTCCACTGTATAATCGTTAGGGATTTGATTTAAGTCATACCTGAATGGACTAGTGGTTTTCTCTACTTTCTTCAATTAAGTCTGAATTTGGCAATAAGGAGTTCATGACCTGAGCCACCATCAGCTCCTGGTCTTGTTTTTGATGACTGTATAGAGCTTCTTCATCTTTGGCTGCAAAGGATGTAATCAATCTCGTTTCGTTAATGACCTTCTGTTTATGTCCATGTGTAGAGTCTTCTCTTGTGTTGTGGGACGAGGGTGTTTACTATGACCAGAGCATTTTCTTGGCAAGACTCTATTAGCCCTTGCCCTGCTTCATTCTGTACTCCAAAGACAAATTTTCCTGTTACTCCACGTATTTCTTGACTTCCTGCTTTTGCATTCCAGTCCCCTATAATGAAAATGACATCTTTTCTGTGTGTTAGTTCTAAAAGATTTTGTAGGTCTTCATAGAACCATTCAACTCAGCTTCTTCAGCATTACTGGTTGGGACATAGGCTTAGATTACTGTGGTACTGAATGGTTTTCCCTGGAAACAAACAGAGATAATTCTGTTGTGTTTAAGATGGCATCCAAGTACTGCATTTTGGACTCTTTTGTAGACTGTGATGCCTACCCCATTACTTCCTAGGGATTCTTGCCCACAGTAGTAGATATAATGGCCATCTGAGGTAAATTCACTGATTCCAGTCCATTTTAGTTTGCTGATTCCTAAAATGTCAATGTTCACTTTTGCCATCTTCTATTTGACCTCTTTCAATTTGCCTTGATTTCTGGGCATAACATTCCGGGTTCTTACGCAATATTGCTCTTTACAGCATCACACTTTATTTCCATCACCAGTCACATGCACAACTGGGTGTTGTTTTTGCTCTGGTTCCATCTCTTCATTTTTTTCTGGAGTTATTTCTCCATTGATCTCCAGTAGTGTATTGGGTACCTACTTATCTGGGAAATTCATCTTTCATTGTCCTTTTTTTTTTTTTTTTTTGCCTTTTCTTACTGTTCATGGGGTTCTCAAGGCAAGAATCTTGAATTGCTTTACCATCCCCTTCTCCAGTGGAGCACGTTTTGTCAGAACTCTCACCATGACCCATCTGTCTATAGAGCACGGTTCATAGTTTCACTGTTAGAGAAGGCTGTCATACATGAAATCAGATTGGTTAGTTTTCTGTCTTCTCAGGAGACACTCAAGCACAGTTCTGTCTCAGTCTCCATTGCAATTGATAATATTTGGTTGCTTTTAAAATAGCCACATTAGACTCAGTTTACAATACCTATTAATTTTTACACATATAATCATGAAAATTTTCTGTAAAGTACCTTTCTTATAATTCATGTTAAGCTTCAGTGTTAGTGTTATAGTGACCTCATAAAATGCAATGGGAATATTTCTGCATTTTATGTTCTCTGGACGAATTTTTACAACATTGGCATTATTTCATAACTGTTTAATGTAATTCACTAGTGGGTCCATCCAGTTCTGAAGATACTCACTTTCTTTATGAGTATTTAAATTAAAAAAATGATTGCTTAAATGATTACAAGACAGTTTTGATCTTCTGAAAATTTTCACTGTTATTAAATTTAGTTCTATATTTTATAATATTTTGGTAGTAAACTTAAATATTAACATCTGTTACTTCAATTTTGGTATTGCTATTGCTATTATCTTCTCCTTTTTCAATAATTCAATGTTTCATTTAGCTCCTTTCTTACCAAATTCTATATTTTCCATATGCAAAATTATAGTTTAAGTTATATACTTACAGATAGTATTATTTTCCTCAGATAAATTTTCCTTTTTTAATTGGCTAGGCTTAAGGCCTTAGAAACACCAAATATATTAATACTGTTTGCATTCAGTAATTTAAAGAATGCATGTTTGGGCTACAATCCATGTAAGTTTATGCATTTCCTATCTTCCCTCCATCTCAAGATGTTCGTCTTTGATCCGAACACCAAGCTAAGTGAATACAAGAACCTCTTTCTGGCAGATTGTAATCTTTAACATTTGATCCTTCAGCTCCCTGAGAAGGTTGAAAGTACTATTCAACTTGGTAAAACCACTTTCAAAATCATCAGAACCTTAGGAGGAAAAAGAGCAGCATTTGAAGAGCATTTTTCAGACTCATCACTCTGGATTCTTCATTCCTTCTAATTAGTTACATAATTACTTGCTAGTTGATGATACATTCAAACCAAAGTTGGTTTTTTTTTTAGATTTGTTTTTCTTCTAATTATCAATAAAAATTTGTTTTGAAGCACCTTATGAGTCCTATGCCAGAAATGATCTCTTTATTCTTATACATAGTGTGTGAGAGAAGCCTAAACATGGAAGACAAAGAAGAAAACAAAGAGGAAGAAAAAACTAGTAGAAACAGAGATAAAATAGGATAACATTAGATGAACTATAAACACAATCACAGTGATGAGGAACACTTGCATCCAAGGGGGAGGAAAAAAAAAAACAACAACTATAAAACCATAAACTCTTAGAAAACATAAAACTGTTCCTGAGAAGTAAAAAGAAAAATAGCAGTAACAAAATAATTAAAGACAGGTTGATAAAATCTCTCAAGATTTGAATAGGCAAAAATGGAAAAAGGAGAAAACAGAATTAAAAACTTTAAAAATGCATCATATCTAACCAAACAAAGCTTCCTATAGAACAGAACAGAGTAATAAGTGGCAGTACTTAGAACTAAGTGTATAGCAAGATAACTTTTCCATAATTAACCAACAGAAAGAAAAGTTTATTGAATTGAATACTCAGAACAATAATTTTTCAAAAAGGACCTTCAAGTGTAATAACACCCTGAAATTAGGGAAAAATTATGAATGTACTCTGAGATAAAGTAAAAATATTAAGTATAGGAAGGTATCAGGTTCAAATTCAGGCAAAGTACAAATGATAGTTTCAAAAGGATGAATAAATATATTTTATGGAAACCGGTTGTTGAGCAGGCTTTATGTGGAGCAGGAAGACAAAAATTTAAGAAAATAATATTTTCAAGAAAGTAAGTAGAACATATAGGCACCTCATTAAAATTTACAAATAATTAAAATTCATGACATCTATGTCAATTACTTATGTATCTATGTACATTACTTATGATTAAAATCACCAATCCTAAATCCACAAATATAAATATAAATATTAAGTGGTTTTCCATGCTATTTAAAACAAAGTACTGCAGATGGAAGGTACCAGTGGGGGTAAAAACACAATTTTAGAACTAGAATGAGAAAGAGGAGAAAGTAAAACCATTGAAACCAAACATGAGCAGAAATTCAAATAGAAAGTTGGGGTAAATACTGATTCTCAGTGTCCAAGGTGAGAGTGTCAATAGTGATGGAAGGCTACAAGCAGTATTAAGACAGAAGTCCCCAGGGGGTAAAAAATCTGAAAAAAACATATTCAATAGACGAAAATGGTCATGGAATTAAGGAAGAGATATTATAAATACTGTGAAGAAGATATAGTTGTATTTATGTACACAAATTGTCTAAAATTTACTCTAGAAAAATAATTATTGAGCAGCGAGTGGCGGCTGCACAGTGCTAGAGCCACAAGCAGCTCAAAGGAGCTACCCCATGTCCAAGGTCAGGGGTTGTGGTGGAGAGGAGATACCCCACGTCTAAGGTAAGGGACAGTGGCTGTGCTTTGCTGGAGCAGCATAAAGAGATACGCCATATCCAAGGTAAGAGAAAAGGTAGTAAGACAGTAGGCTCTGAGGGAGGGCATCAGAGGGCAGACATTGTACAGGAGACAGGGAACAAGACGATCCTCAAGAAAAAAGAAATGGAAAAAGGCAAAATGGCTGTCTGAGGAGGCCTTACAAATAGCTGTGAAAAGAAGACAAACAAAAAGCAAAGGAGAAAAGGAAAGAAATACCCATTTGAATGCAGAGTTCCAGAGAATAGCAAGGAAAGATAAGAAAGCCTTCCTCAGTGATCAGTGCAAAGAAATTAGGAAAAACATTAGAATGGAAAAGATTAGAGATCTCTTCAAGAAAATCAGAGATACCAAGGGAACATTCCATGCAAAGATGGGCTCAGTAAAGAACAGAAGTGGTATGGATCTAACAGAAGCAGAAGATATTAAGAAGAGGTGGCAAGAATACACAAAAGAACTATACAAAAATGTCTTCATGACCCAGATAATCAGAATGGTGTAATCAGTCACCTAGAGCCAGACATCCTGGAATGTGAACTCAAGTGGGCCTTAGAAAGCATTTCTATGAGCAAAGCTAGTGGAGGTGATGGAATTTCAGTTGAGCTTTTTCAAATCCTAACAGATGATGCTGTGACAGTGCTGCATTCAATATGCCAGCAAATTTGGAAAACTGAGAAGTGGACACGGGACTGGAAAATTTCTGTTTTCATTCCAATCCCAAAGAAAGGCAATGCCAAAGAAAGCTCAAACTACCACACAATCACACTCATTTCACTTGCTAGCAAAGTAATGCTTAAAATTCTCCAAGTCAGGCTTCAGCAATACATGAACTATGAACTTGCAGATGTTCAAGCTGGTTTTAGAAAAGGCAGAAGAACCAGAGATCAAATTGCCAACATCTTCTTGATCATCGAAAAAGCAAGAGAGTTCCAGAAAAGTATCTATATCTGCTTTATTGACTATGCCAAAACCTTTTACTGTGTGGATCACAAAATGGAAAATTCTGAAAGAGATGGAGATAGCAGACCACCTGATCTGCCTCTTGAAAAATCTGTACGCAGGTCAGGAAGCAACAGTTAGAACAGGACATGGAACAACAGACTGGTTCCAAATAGAAAAAGTAGTATGTCAAGGCTGTATATTGTCACCCTGGTTAGTTAACTTATATGCAGGGTACATCATGAGAAATTTGGAGTGGATTAATCACAAGCTGGAGTCAAAATTGCTGGGAGAAATATCAATAACCTCAGACATGCAGATGACACCACCCTTATGGCAGAAAGTGAAGAACTGAAGAGCCTCTTGATGAAAGTGAAAGAGGAGAGTGAAAAAGTTGGCTTAAAGCTCAACATTCAGAAAACTAAGATCATGGCATCTGGTTCCATCACTTCATGGCAAATAGATGGGGAAACAGTGACTGACTTTATTTTTGGGGGCTCCAAAATCACTACGGATGCTGATTGCAGCCATGAAATTAAAAGACACTTACTCCTTGGAAGGAAAGTTTTGACCAACCTAGACAGCATAATTAAAAGCAGAGACATTACTTTGTAAACAAAGGTCTGTATAGTCAAGGCTATGCTTTTTTACAGTGGACATGTGTTGATGTGAGAGTTGGACTGTAAAGAAAGCTGAGCATAGAAGACTGATTGTTTTGAACTGCGATGTTGGAGAAGACTCTTGAGATTCCCTTGGACTGCAAGGAGATCCAACCAGGCCATCCTAAAGGAGATCAGTCCTCAGTGTTCATTCTAAAGACTGATATTGAAGCGGAAACTCCAATACTTTAGCCACCTGATGTGAAGAGCCACTCATTTGAAAAGATCCTGATGCTTGGAAAGATTGAAGGAGGGTGTAAAATGGGACTATAGAGGATGAGATGATTGGATGGTATCACCAACTCAATGGGCATGAGTTTGGCTAAACTCTGGGTGTTGGTGGTGGACAGGGAGGCCTGGCATGGTGCAGTCCATTGGATCGCAAAGAGTCAGACACGACTGAGCAACTTAACTGAACTGAACCATTATAAATAATTTTCTATCAAAACCATTGAAACACTGTTATGTGTAACACTGGAATAATTAAATTTTTCATGACATCCTCAAATTACTAAATTCCTAATAGGAACAAGTTGCTAAAGGAAAGAATGATAAAGCTAGAAATAACTGAGAAGCTTTTGTAAGGAATGTTGTGTTCTAAAGGAAAAACCTATGAGTTCGTAAGCAATGGAAGTACTCTTCATATATTCATTCAACTGAAAGGGCATATTTAATGACTAGCTTGAGAGATGATATTAAACAGTGAGATTTATCTTTGAGACATCTGCAATAATAAAAAGTGTAATAATAAAATAATTAGATGTAAGTATATTATATATTATAGTTAGTAACATTAATTCATGTATTATACATGTAAATAATACACAAATTAACTTCTAGCCTATTCTTTCACAGAAATGTTAATATTTAGGAAAGGGTTAGCTCAAAAGACCTGGGTTGATCAAGCCCACATACTTTTGCAAGAGATGTTTATTTTCAGTACTAGTCATTGGTCATCTGTAAATTGAGCTCCTGAAATATTCTGTTTGGTGATAGCATTTAATTATGACTGAAGCCTGGAATCACAGTGTACCAACAGCAGTGTAATGTATTAATGCAATTTCTGCATGCCTAATTAAATGACTCAGAAAGAAAATAAAATCCCTGGACAGCCAAGCTCAAGTGCACTTCCCTCCTTGGCAACACTTAGTATATGTTGTCACAGGTCATTGCAGAAGTTAAGCATGCCCTAGAGGATGACACTGGGAGAGACACCTGGGAGCTTTTACTTGGTTTCCTTTGGATTTTGCCCATGCATCTGTTACCTTTTTTGATTTTATTAGTATTTTTGGATATAAAAAACCATCACCATTAGTGGAACTGGATAATACCAGAAAATCATCAAGGCTGAGGATGGTTCTGGGGCACCTAAACATAAGCATCTGTTAGTGGGGTGTTTCCACAGAAAAAATCTAGAATATATGTGGCTTCACCTTAGGGGCTAGGCAGTATATAACACTTGTATCAGAGGGTGGAAGGATGGAAATACGTGTTATATTGTACAGGCATACTTGGTAAATTTTCCTGTAATATTGATGGCTGATAATTTGACTAATGCACTTATAGCTTCTAGGGCAAAGTCTTAAGATAGAATTATATAGTATAATTGGTGTTTGAAGCTCTTTAAATTATTATAAAAGTTAAGCTTAAAAAAAGTCAGAGTGAAAGAAGAAATAAAACTTCTCAGAAATAGTTCAGAAATTAGTAAATTTGGAATAGGTATCTTTCCTTTAACCTCAAATAGGGAAATTAAAGTTGGGAAATAGTTAAGCAATCAAATCTGACTAAAATTCAGCTTTTCAGAAAGGATCAAATAAAAAGTACTGTGAGTTTAACAATCATCAGATTGAACTGGAGAATATAATATATATATATATATATATATATATATATATATACACACATATATATCTGCTTATTTTAAATATGAATGGCTCAGGGACAAGGGCTAAACACAAGTCTCCCCCATCAAAACCTCCAATTTAACTGAAGATAAAAAGAGACATGTAGACAAGAAGACAAAGAAATGTCCTACAGGAAATCATAGAATTAGAGAGAACAAGATGATGGAAGAGTAGGTGAATGTGGAGTACATCTCTCTCCACGGATACCTCAGGAATATACTTTCAGACACAGGAATGCATGCAGAACACCAGAAGAGAGCAGACAGGTGTACCTGACCAGTGAAAAAGAATATATAGACCAACACAACTAGGAACTAGGGGAAAAAACAGTAGTGTTCGCAGGACTGGACCTGCCCTCAGCGGGTGGGGGAACTGAAACAGGGTCCAATCCCTACACTGGGGAAACTATTTGAGTCAGAGGAGAAACATTTAAGGCTGAGAGTGAAACAGTTGATCTGTGGCAGCCTAAATGGGATGATAATCAGACAGTCCTTGCCCCAGCCATACATACCCAGATAGGAATGCAGATCCCCTGGAAGGTGCCGTGGCTGGGAGCTATAGTTTAGGGGTTGTGGAGTAATTCCTGGGTGAGGGAGGGCTGCTGTTGACTGCAGAGAGACAGATTGACGGGATGTGGGGAAGGAGATTATGGTGGGAAATGCCTATGGAGGAAAGCTGGCCACCCATGGAAGCAAGGTGATACTGCTGAGTCATGCATAGGGGGTAGAGTCATCACCACAGTCCCTCTCCCCCGACATGCCTGCATTGGCAGCTGAAAAATAGAGCTGGCCCATCAAATGCCTGATGCAATGAACTACAGTGTGGGACCCTACTCAGGGTGCTTCTTTAAGTGACTGATGCACAGAACTATAGAGAAGTACCCCAGACAAGGAAGTACTCTAAGTGCCTGAATGGGTGGATCTACAGTGAAGGACTGGCCAAAGAGGCTTTCTGATCGCCAGCTACAAGAGGCTCAAAAAAAGACTGTGATAGGGACATAACTCCTGCGGCACTCCATGTCCCTGCACACTTGACACTGCCAGGATCCCCACAAATCAAGCAGCCGTGCCACTTCACACTCAACTCTCTTTGGGACAGAGCTGCCACAGGCAAAAAAGTCTTGCACCTATGAGCACAGGGTTGTTCTGGTAGTGTTTGATTCTTTGCAACCTTTTAGACTGTGCACTGCCGGGCTTCTCTGTCAGGGAGGGGGCTTCTACATGCAAGAATACTCAGCACATTGGCCAATACTGGTTGCAATACCCTTCTAAAGCAGTATTTTTCCTGCTGCCCTAGCTACCAACTCCCCTGAGTACCTGGTGCTGCCAGAACCTCTTTGATCCAAGCAGCTGCACCATCTCCACACCTGACCCTCACAGGGTCAACTCAAGTCTTCCAGGGCAGCTTCAGGAACAAACCCCAGTGGAGGACCCACATGCAGAGCCCGAAATAAAACCACAATTGAAACCCAGGAGCACTATGACTAAGGAATAAATCCCAAACCCTCCCACCTGCTATACAAGCTGAAGATTAAATCAACACAATCAACTTGGCAGACTCTGTGTCTATGAAATATATAAAAGGTCATTAAGAGCTCCCACAAAAGAAAACGCCCTATTTCTGATAGCTGTGGATGTTGAAGGGAAGAACACATAGGAGTAGGATCATATTAGAATCTTAGCTGCCCCACAGCAGGGCCAAGGATCAGCAGTGTTAGAGGGCATCCAAGGGAAGTGAAGTGGACTGTGACTCCAAGCAAGGGAAAGGTCTCTGACAGCAGTGACTCAACAAAAATATTTATTATTCTTATGCTTTGCCTTGTTCTGTAGATTCTTTTGGATTCCTCCCCCTCCTTTTCTTCCTGCCTCTGTTGTAGTTGTTGATTTTATTGCTACTTGGAAATATATTAAGCTTTTGAGGATTTTTTTTAAATTTCTCTTTCTTTTTTGTCAACAACATTTTATTACTGTAACCTCTGCCTCTACATTGGGCTTTTGCAGTTCTGGGGAGTTTTCCTTTTTCTTTTCTCTCTTTTTTAAAATTTTAATTTTTTAGACCCATTATATTTTTTTCTACATTTATTCCTTTATTTGCTTTTTATACTGTTCTTTTCCTCTTGCACTTAATCTTTAATATATATATATCTATCTTCTTTATCTACCTCTATTTAACTTCACATATCTATTCTTTCTTTTCTTTCTTTCTTTTCCTCTCAACATATTAGTTAGTTTTATTTTCATTGCTTTATTCCCCAATTGGCACCTTGCTTTAGTTTTGTTTTCCAGTTTGTGCTTTAGTTAGTTTAATTCTGATAGACATAATTTTTGGTTCCCTTTCTTCACTGGATCAATCTACTGTACATTACTTTGGGTGGACGGTTCTGATTTTGATTATGGGTGTGTATCAGTTCAATTCAGTTCAGTCACTCAGTCATGTCTGACTCTTTGCAACCCCATGAATCGCAACATGCCAGGCCTCCCTGTCCATCACCAGCTCCGGGAGTTCACTCAAACTCATCGAGCTGGTGATGCCATCCAGCCATCTCATCCTCTATCGTCCCCTTCTTCGCCTGCTCCCAATCCCCCCCAGCATCAGTCTTTTCCAATGAGTCAACTCTTCGCATGAGATGGCCAAAGTACTGGAGTTTCAGCTTTAGCATCATTCCTTCCAAAGAACAACCAGCACTGATCTCCTTTAGAATGGACTCATTGGATCTCCTTGCAGTCCAAGGAACTCTCAAGAGTCTTCTCCAACACCACAGTTCAAAAGCATCAATTCTTTGGCGCTCAGCTTTCTTCACAGTCCAACTCTCACATCCATACATGACCACCTGGAAAACCCTAGCCTTGACTGGATGGACCTTTGTTGGCAAAGTAATGTCTCTGCTTTCCAATATGCTATCTAGGTTAGTCATAACTTTTCTTCTAAGGAGTAATCATCTTTTAATTTAATGGCTGCAGTCACCATCTGCAGTGATTTTGGAGCCCCCCAAAATAAAGTCTGACACTGTTTCCACTGTTTCCCTATCTATTTCTCGTGTAGTGATGCGACCAGATGCCATGATCTTAGTTTTCTGAATGTTGAGCTTTAAGCCGACTTTTCAATCTCCACTTTCACTTTCATTAAGAGGCTCTTTAGTTCCTCTTTACTTTCTGCCATAAGGGTGGTGTCATCTGCATATCTGAGGTTATTGATATTTCTCTCAGCAGTCTTGATTCTAGCTTGTGTTTCTTCCAGCCCAGCGTTTCTCATGATGTACTCTGCATATAAGTTAAATAAGCAGGGTGACAATATACAGCCTTGATGTACTCCTTTTGCTATTTGAAACCAGACTGTTGTTCCATGTCCAGTTCTGACTGTTGCTTCCTGACCTGCATATAGATTTCTCAAGAGGCAGGTCAAGTGGTCTGATATTCCCATCTCTTTCAGAATTTTCCACAGTTTATTGTGATTCATGCAGTCAAAGGCTTTGGCATAGTCAATAAAGCAGAAATAGATGTGTTTCTGGAATTCTCTTGCTTTTTCAATGATCCAAGAGATGTTGATATATATGTGTATATTCAGTCACACTTTTTATTGTGATTATAAACCTCTGCATCTTTNGGCTTTGGCATAGTCAATAAAGCAGAAATAGATGTGTTTCTGGAATTCTCTTGCTTTTTCAATGATCCAAGAGATGTTGATATATATGTGTATATTCAGTCACACTTTTTATTGTGATTATAAACCTCTGCATCTTTTGCATTTTTGGCTTTTGCAGTTCTGTGGAGATTTCCCTTTTTTTTAAGCCCCTTTTTTCTTCCTTCTTCCATTTTTTTTAAATTTTCTTTTTTTATAATTTTAATTTCTAATTTTTTAAATCTATTATATTTTCCCCTACATTTATTCCTTTGTTTGGTTTTCCTACTGATCTTTTCCCCTTGCAATTGACCCTTTGTATATAAATCTTTTTCATCTATCACTATTTAAATTTGCATACCTATACTTTCTTTTTTTTCTTTCTTTCATTTTCTCTCAATATATTTGCTAGTTATGTTTACATTTTTTTATTCCCTACTTGGCACCTTTCTTGAGTTTTATTTTCCAGTTTGTGTTATAAATAGTTTGGATCTTAATTGGTAAATATAATTTTTGATGTCCTTTTTTTCCTGAATCAAAGTATTGTATTTTACTATTGTTGGAATGTTTCAACTTTGCTCATGGGTGTCTATGTATATGCGTATGTTCCATTATTTTAATTATTATTTGCCTGATTTTGCAACTGCCATTTGTCTGGGGTTCATCTTTGTTTTTTGTTTCTTGATATTTTATTTAGTCTCACTTAATGCCATTAAAAAAAAAAAACAACACTTGCAGAATCATCACTCTTGATCAGAGATCAAATTGTGAGCCTTTGTAGTGGGACCACTGACTCCAAGACCCTAGACTACCAGAAAACTAACCCAAGGGGGTATCAAATATCAAGAACACACACAAAGGAAACCACTGGAATACAAGACCTGGCAATACACAAATGCCAGTAGCACCCTGTGCAGAACACCTCTTCTAAACAACAAACAAACAAAAAAATACAAACCAAATCATCAGTACATAGGATTACCAGCTTACTCAGCCTTCCCATAAAAGGAGAAACAAACAAGCAAAAATTAAGCACAAATGATACCCTATACTAAGTTTCCACAATCCACTAGGCCAAATTTAGGAGGGAAGGGAAAAAAAGGAAGTATAAATTCAACCTAGAAGCTTAGGAAAAGGAGACCTCAAACACAGTAAGTTAAAAAAATATATAATGAAAAGGCAGAGAAATAAAACACAAATGAAGGAAAAAAAATCTAGAAACACAAATGTCCAAACAAATGAAGAGGAAATAGGTAAACTACCTGGAGAAGAATTCAAAATAATGATAGTAGAAATGATTAAAAAAAAAAAAAAAACACCTTGAAAACAAAAAGCAAAAAATTAAAAAACAATTTATAAAGACCTAGGCCNGGGTCGCAAAGAATCGGACACGACTGAGCAAGAGAACTGAACTGAACTGGACTTCAAGTTACAAAATAAATGAGTCAAGGGTATGAAATGCAAAGAAACTATTTTACCCTGGTTACATAATTTATTTTCAAATATTGCTAATACTATTCTCTTATGATTCTTGTTATTTCTATAAGGTAGTAGCAGTGTTTCTTCTTTCCTTCTGAATTTCATTAATTTGAGTATTCTCTGTCTCTTTTTTTGTGGTCAAACTAAATTTTGGTCAATTCTATTTATCCTTACAAAGGAGCCACTTGAAATTTTTTGACATTCTCTGTATTTTTAAAATCACTTATTTTGTTTATTTCTGTTCATATCTTTGTGATTCCTGCTTTCCTTTTACTTAACTAGCTTTTTTTCAAGGTTTATACGGTGAATTTTGTGTTACTGATTTAAAATCTATCTTCCTTTTTAAGATGTTTTCAGCTACAAACCTTCATGCAAGCACAGTGATAGCTGAATCCCATAAATTCTCAGATGTTTTCTTTTCATTTTCATTTAGCTCAACACTTTCATTACTTAACTTTTTAAAATTTCATTTTGAAAAAAAATAGTTTTGAGACATATCACTTATTATCCAGATATTCCCAGATATTCTGCCTTTTCTAATTTATTTTTATTATTTATTTTAGTTAATAATATTGTAGGTGAAGAAAAGCTGGCTTAAAACTGCACATTCAAAAATTGAAGATTATGGCATTTAGTCCCATCACTTCATGGCAAATAGATGAGAAAACAATGGAAACGGTGACAGACTTTACTGCCTTGGGCTCAAAAATCACTGCAGATGGTGACCGCAGCCATGAAATTAAAAGACACTCCTTGGAAGAAAATATGTGACCAACCTAGACAACATGTTAAAAACCAGAGACATTACTTTACTGACATAGGTCTGTATAGTCAAAGCCGTGGTTTTTCCAGTGGCCATGTATGGGTGTGAGAATTGACTATAAAGAAAGCTGAGCATCATAGAATTGATGCTTTTGAACTGTGCTGTTGGAAAAGCCTCGAGAGTCCTTTGGACTACAAGGAAATCAAACCAGTCAATCCAAAGTAAATGAACCCTGAATACTCATTGAAAACATAAATTTTTTGGTGTTCAGCTTTCTTTATGGTCCAACTCTCACATCCATACATGACTACTAGAAAAACCATTGACTAGATGGACTGGATGCCATGATTTTAATTTTTAGAATGTTGAGTTTTAAACCAGGTTTTTCACTCTCCTCTTTCATTTTCATCAGGAGGCTCTTTAGTTCCTCTTTGCTTTCTGACATAAGGGTTGTGTCATCTGCATATCTGAGGTTATTGATATTTCTCCCAGCAATCTTGATTCCAGCTTTTNTGGATGTGAGAGTTGGACTGTGAAGAAGGCTGAGAGCCAAAGAATTGATGCTTTTGAACTGTGGTGTTGGAGAAGACTCTTGAGAGTCCCTTGGACTGCAAGAAGATACAACCAGTTCTTTCTGAAGGAGATCAACCCTGGGATTTCTTTGGAAGGAATGATGCTAAAGCTGAAATTCCAGTACTTTGGCCACGTCATGTGAAGAGTTGACTCATTGGAAAAGATTCTGATGTTGGCAGGGATTGGGGGCAGGAGAAGGGGACGACCGAGGATGAGATGGCTGGATGGCATCACTGACTCGATGGACGTGAGTCTGAGTGAGCTCCAGGAGTTGGTGATGGACAGGAGGCTTGACATGCTACGATTTATGGGGTCGCAAAGAGTCAGACACGACTGAGTGACTGTACTGAGCTGAAAAGAATTAAAAAAAATAAACATGCAGAGACAACACAATTAATCAAATTAAAATACTCTAGAAGGAATCAATAGCAGAGTATTTGAAATAGAAGAATGAATCATGAACTGGAAGATAAAATGCAGGAAATAACTTCTGAAGAGCAGAATAAAGTAAAAAGAATGAAAAGAACTGACGATAGTCTCAGAGACACCTGGGACAATATCAAATACACCAACATCCGAATTCTAGGGGTCCCAGAAGAAGAAGAGAAAAAAAAAAGTGTATGAGAAATTTTTTGAAGAGCTTATAGTTGAAAATTTCCCCAACATGGAAAAAGAAATAATCATCAAGTCCAAGAGGATCAAACAGTCCCAGACAAGATAAACCAAATGAGAAAAAAGTCAAGATACATAAAAATCAAACTAACAAAGGCTAAACACAAAGAAAAAATATTAAAATCTGCAAAGGAAAAGCAACAAGAAACATGCAAGGGACCCCCAAACGCTTAACAGCTGATCTTTCAGCAGAAACTCTATAGGCCAGAGGATAATGACAGGATATATTTAAAAAGTACTGAAGAGAAAAACTACAACCAAGTTTATTGTACCCAGCAAGCATCTCATTCAAAATGGATGGAGAAACAAAAAGCTTTTCAGACAAGAAAAAATTAAGATAATTCAGTGCCACAAAACCAACTTTGAAACACATATTTTACAGACTTATATAGTCAAGATATACAAGAGAATAAAAAAGAGCAAAACAATAAAATCCAAACAATTGAGTTTCAGTTTAAGTTCAGTTGTTCAGTCGCATCTGAATCTTTCCAACACCATGGACTACAGCATGCCAGGCTTCCCTGTCCATCACTAACTCCTGGGGTTTACTCAAATTCGTTCCCATTGTGTCAGTGATGTCATACATCCTTCTCTTCCTCTGTCATCCTCTTTTCCTCCTGCCTTCAATCATTCCAGGATCAGACTTCTCAAATGAGTCTGCTTTTCATATCAGGTGGCCAAAATATTTAAAGATTCAGCTTCAAGAACACTCAGGAATGATTTCCTTTAGGATGGACAGGTTGGATCTCCTTGAAGTCCAAGGGACTTTCAGAAATCTTGAATATCACAGTTCAAAAGCATCAATTCTTCAGTGTTCAGCTTTCTTTATACTCCAATGCTCACATCCATAAATGACTACTGAGAAAACCATACCCTTAACTAGACAAACCTTTGTTGGTAAAGAAATGTCTCTGCCTTTTAATATGCTGTCTAGGTTGGTTGTAACTTTTCTTCCAAAGAGTAAGCGTCTTTTTGTTTTATGGCTGCAATCATCATCCACTTGATTTGGAGCCCCCCAAAATAAAGTATGCCACTGTTTCCCTACCTTTTGCCATGAAGTGATGAGACCTGATGCCATGATCTTTCCTTTCTGAATGTTGAATATTAAGCCAACTTTTTCAACCTCCACTTTCACTTTCATCAAGAGTCTCTTTAATTCTTCTTCACCTTTTGCCGTAAGGGTGGTATCATCTGCATATCTGAGGTTATTGATATTTCTCCCGGCAATCTTGATTCCAACTTGCACATCATCCAGGCAAGTGTTTCTCATGATATACTCTGCACACAGATAAATAAGCATGGTGACAATGTACAGACTTGATTTACTCCTTTTCCTGTTTGGAACCACTCTGTTGATCCATGTCCAGTTCTAACTGTCGCTTCCTGATCTGCATACAGATTTCTCAAGAGGCAGGTCAGGTGGTCTGGTATTCCTATCTCTCTCAGAATTTTTCACAATTTATTGTGATCCACACAGTCAAAAGCTTTGGCTTAATCCATAAAGCAGAAATCGACGTTTTTCTGGAACTCTCTTGCTTTTTTGATGATCCAGTAGATGTTGGCAATTTGATCTCTGGTTCTTCTGCCTTTTCTAAAACCAGCTTGAACATCAAGATATTAACAGTTGAGGTATTCTTGAAGCCTGGCTTGGAGAATTTTGAGCGTTATTTTACTAGCGTGTGAGATGAGTACAATTGTGCAGTAGTTTGAACATTCTTTGGCATTGCCTTTCTTCATTGGAATAAAAACTGATGTTTATGAGCACTGTGGTCACTGCTGAGTATTACAAATTTGCTGGCATATTGAGTGCAGCACTTTCATAGCATCATCTTTTAGGATTTGAAATAGCTCAGCTGGAATTCCATCACCTCCACTAGCTTTGTTCATAGTAATGTTTCCTAATGCCCACTTGACTTCACATTCCAGGATATCTGGCTCTATGTGAGTGATCACACCATTGTGATTATCTGGGTCATGATGATATTTTTTTGTATAGTTTTTCTTTGTATTCTTGCCACCTCTTCTTAATATCTTCTGCTTCTGTTAGGTCCATACCATTTCTGTCCTTTACTGAGCCCATTTTGCATGAAATATTTACTTGGTATCTCTAAGTTTCTTGAAGAGATCTCTAAGCTTTTCCATTCTCTTGTTTTCCTTTATTTCTTTGCATTGATCACCGAGGAAGGCTTTCTGATCTCTCCTTGCTATTCTTTGAACTTTGCATTCAAATGG
>SJYV01027896.1:715208-729636 GCA_006410875.1 Neotragus pygmaeus
CAAATTTGCTGGCATATTGAGTGCAGCACTTTCATAGCATCATCTTTTAGGATTTGAAATAGCTCAGCTGGAATTCCATCACCTCCACTAGCTTTGTTCATAGTAATGTTTCCTAATGCCCACTTGACTTCACATTCCAGGATATCTGGCTCTATGTGAGTGATCACACCATTGTGATTATCTGGGTCATGATGATATTTTTTTGTATAGTTTTTCTTTGTATTCTTGCCACCTCTTCTTAATATCTTCTGCTTCTGTTAGGTCCATACCATTTCTGTCCTTTACTGAGCCCATTTTGCATGAAATATTTACTTGGTATCTCTAAGTTTCTTGAAGAGATCTCTAAGCTTTTCCATTCTCTTGTTTTCCTTTATTTCTTTGCATTGATCACCGAGGAAGGCTTTCTGATCTCTCCTTGCTATTCTTTGAACTTTGCATTCAAATGGTATTTCTTTCCTTTTCTCCTTTGTTTTTCACTTCTCTTCTTTTCACAGCTATTTGTGGGCTTCCTCAGACAGCCTTTTTTTCCTTTTCTTTTTCATTCCTTTTTCTTGGGGATCGTCTTATTCCCTGTCTCCTGTACAATGTCATGAACCTCCATCTATAGTTCTTCAGGCACTCAGTCTATAAGATATAGTCCCTTAAATCTTTTTCTCACTTCCACTACTTAATCATAAAGAATTGATTTAGGTCGTACCTGAATGGTCTAGTAGTTCTCCTTTCTTTCTTCAATTTAAGTCTGAATTCGGCAATAAGGAGTTCATGATCTGAGCCACAGCCAGCTTCCTGTCTTGATTTCGTTGACTGTATAGAGCTTTTCCATCTTTGACTACAAAGATTATAATCAATCTGATTTCAGTGTTAAGCATTGGTGATATCCATGTGTAGTCTTTTCTTGTGTTGTTGGAAGAGGGTGTTTGCTATGACCAGTGTTTTCTCTTGGCAAAACTCTATTAGCCTTTGTCCTGCTTCATTCTGTACTCCAAGGCAAATTTGCCTGTTATTCCAGGTGTTTCTTGACTTCCTACTTTCGTGCGGGGGGCACTCCACAGAAAAAGAGAGGCAGTGGAACTTCCCTCAGCAAAGCTGAGAGGTCCCAAGGAAAGGTGAGTCTGCTGTCCGCCAACGCAGCCCCTTGGCCAGCGAGAGACAATCAGACACGACAGGGGTTCTGTCTGAGCAGTTCCGCTTTATTGTTGCAGGCTCCCAGCTTATATAGACAAACAGGGGGGTTTTAGGGGGACTTTCCATAGTTGCACCAATCACGTTAAAGGTCAAATCATGCACCTTCATTATAACAGGATTCTATGGTGATCACTCACTGTTTACGTGCACAGAAATCAAGAGAGCCAATCAAACACTTTGACAAACAACATGGATCACGCCCCCATCTCTTCCGCCAGGTGCCATCTTAAGCTTCCGAACACAAAGCTAGCCTCTTTCTTTTTAAGGTTTCCCATGTAGGGCCCCACACTTTCGCATTCCAATCCCCTATAATGAAAAAGACATCTCTTTTGGGTGTTATTTCTCGAAGTTCTTATAGGTCTTCACAGAACCATCCAACTTCACTTCTTTCACATTACTAATTGGGCCATAGACTTGGATTACCATATTATTGAATGCTTTGCCCTGTAAACAAACAGAGGTCATTATGTCTTTTTTGAGGCTGCAGCCAAGTACTGCTTTTCAGACTCTTTTGTTGACCATGATGGCTACTCCATTTCTTCTAAGGGATTCCTGCCCACAGTGGTAGATATAATGGTCATCTGAGTTAAATTCACCCATTCCAGTCCATTTAAGTTTGCTGATTCCTAGAATGTTGATGTTCACTCTTGCCATCTCCTGTTTGACCACTTCCATTTTGCCTTGATTCATGGACCTAACATTTCAGGTTCGTATGCAATATTGCTCTTTACAGTATTGGACTTTGCTCCCATCACCAGTTACACCCACAACTGGGTTTTGGTTTTGCTTTGGCTCCATCTCTTTATTCTTTCTGTAGTTATTTCTCCACTGATTTCTAGTAGCATACTGGGGACCTACTGACCTGGGGAGTTAATCTTTCAGTGTCCTATCTTTTCTTACTGTTCATGGGGTTCTCAAGGGAAAAATATTGAAGTGGTTTGTCATTCCCTTCTCCACTGTACCACATTTTGTCAGAACTCTCTGACCCTTTGATCTTGGGTGGTCCTATATGACATGCCTCTTAGTTTCATTGAGTTAGACAAGGTTGTGGTCCATGTGATTAGATTGGTTAGTTTACTGTGATTTTTGTTTTCAGTCTGTCTGTCCTCTGATGGAAAATAATAAGAGGCTTATGGAAGATTCCTGATGGGAGAGACTGACTGAGGGAGAAACTTGGTCTTGTTCTGATAGGTGGGGCCATGCTCAATAACTCTTTAATAAAATTTTCTGTTGATGGGTGGAGCTGTGTTCCCTTCCTGCATTTTACCTGGGGCCAAACTTTGCCAACAAAGGTCTGTCTAGTCAAGGATATGGTTTTTCCAGTGGTCATGTATGGATGTGAGAGTTGGACTGTGAAAAAAGCTGAGTGCTGAAGAATTGATGCTTGAACAGTGGTGTTGGAGAAGACTCTTGAGAGTCTCTTGGACTGCAAGGAGATCCAACCATTCCATCCTAAAGGAGATCAGTCCTGGGTGTTCATTGGAAGGACTGATGCTAAAGCTGAAGCTCTAATACTTTGGCCACCTGATGCGAAGTGTTGACTCATTGGAAAAGACCCTGATGCTGGGAAGGATTGGGGGAAGAAGGAGAAGGGGACAGCAGAGGATGATATGGCTGGATGGCATTGCAGACTCTATGGACATGANGCTCTAATACTTTGGCCACCTGATGCGAAGTGTTGACTCATTGGAAAAGACCCTGATGCTGGGAAGGATTGGGGGAAGAAGGAGAAGGGGACAGCAGAGGATGATATGGCTGGATGGCATTGCAGACTCTATGGACATGAGTTTGAGTAGACTCCGAGAGTTAGTGATGGACAGGGAGGCCTGGTATACTGCAATCCATGGGGTTGCAAAGAGTCTGACAAGACTGAGCGACTGAACTGTACTGAAACTATGCTTGAGGCAAAGAAGATGATGGTGATGTCCCTCAAAAGATCCCATGCATGTACTGATACAATCAGTGCCCCTAACCATGGAGCATGCCACCACCGATCCACATGTTCACTGGAGACTCCCTAATACCCACAGGCATATCTGGGACAGTATCTTGTGGGGTTACTGCTCTTTTTCTTGGGTCCTGGTGCATAAGGTTCTATTGTGCCATCCAAGAGTCTATTTCCCAGTCCTGTGTAAGTTCTGGCAGCTCTCTTGTGGAGCTTAATGGTGACCTCCTCCAAGAGGGCTTATGCCATACCAAAATCTGCTGCACCCAGATCCCCTGTCCCTGTGGCAGACCACTGCCAATCTGTACCTCCACAGGAGATGCTCAAACACAGGTTCCTAGGTCCTAGTGTGAAAAAGGTTTGTTTGAGCCCTCTGAATGTCTCTGGTGGGAATGTGGTTTGATTCTAAACATGAATTTGCCCCTCCTACTGTGTTTCTGGGGCTTCTTCTTTGTCCATGGACATGGGGTATATTCTCACAGCTGCTCCAGTGCCTACCATCTTACTGGGCTTACATGGGGTATCTCCACATAGCCAGTCTAGTGAAGTGCAGCCGCTGCTCCTGACCTTGGACAGTGGGTATCTCTTCACTGCTGCTCCAGCAAAAGTTAGCCACTTCTCCTAACCTTGAACGTGGAGTATCTCCTCTTGCTGCTTGCTGCTCCAGGGCCTCACAGCCTCCACTCGCCAGTCCCCCACCCTCCAACAATTAAAAATGGCAATAGTAACATATATATTAATAATTACTTTAAATGTAAATGGATTAAATGCTGTAACCAAAAGACACAGAATAGCTGAATGGATACAAAAACAAGATCCGTATACATGCTATCTAGAAGAAACCCACTTCAGACCTAAAGACACATATAAACTGAAAGTGAGAGGATAGAAAAATATATTCCATGCAAAAGGGAAGTGAAAGAAAGATGGAGTAGCATCATATCAGGCAAAATAGGCCTTAAAATAAAGATTATAAGAGATAAGGAAGAACATCACATAATGATCAAGGAGTAATTCAACAGGAAGACATAACAAATTTAAATATCAATGCACCCAACATAGGAGCACCTCAATATATAAGACGAATACTACATACATAAAAGGAGAAATTGACAGTAACACAATGATAGTAGGAGACTTTAACACCCCACTTACACCAATGGGCAGATTATCAAAACAGAAAATTAACAAGGAAACACCAGTCTTAAATGATACATTAGATGAGACGGATCTCAATGATGTCTTCAAGACATTCCATCCAATTACAGAGGAATACACCTTCTCAACTGCACATGGAACATTCTCCAGGATGGGCCACATCTTGAGTCACAAATCAAACCTCAGTAAATTTAAGAAGATTGAAATCATATCAAGCATCTTCTCCAACCACAATGTTATGAGACTAGATATCAACTACAAGAAGAAAACTGTAAGAAACACAAACACATGGAGATTAAACAACACATTTCTAAATAACCAACAGGTTATTGAAGAAACAGCGAGGGAAATAAAATAATTTCTAGAAACAAATGACAATGAAAACACAACAACTCAATCTAACTTTATACCTAANCTGTAAGAAACACAAACACATGGAGATTAAACAACACATTTCTAAATAACCAACAGGTTATTGAAGAAACAGCGAGGGAAATAAAATAATTTCTAGAAACAAATGACAATGAAAACACAACAACTCAATCTAACTTTATACCTAAAACAACTAGAAAAAGAAGAACAAAAAACACCCAAAATTAGTAGAAGAAAAGAAATGATAATGATCTGAGCAGAAATAAACGAAAAAGAAATGAAAGAAACAATAGTAAAGATTAATAAAATTAAAAGCTGGTTCTTTGAGAAGATAAAATTGACAAACTTTTAGACAGACTCATCAAGAACAAAAGAGAGAAGAATCAAATCAACAAAATTAGAAATGAAATAGGAGAGGTTACAACAGACAATGCAGAGATACAAAGCAGTATAAGAGGCTATTATGAACAACTATATGGCAACAAAATAGATAACATGGAAGAAATGGTTAAATTTTTAGACTAGTTCAATCTTCCAAGACTGAACCAGGAAGAAATATAAATTATGAACAACCCAATTACAAGCGGTGAAATGAAGCTATGATGAAAAATTTCCCAAAAAAACAAAAGCCCAGGACAAGTGGCTTCACAGGAGAATCCTGTCAAACATTTAGCAAAGAGCCTATCCTTATAAAACTCTTTCAAAAAATTGCAAAGAAAAGAACACTTACAAACTCATTCTATGAGGCCACCATTACCCTGATACTAAAACCAGTCAAAGACAACACAGAAAAAGAAAACCACAGGCCAATATCACTGATGAATATAGATGTAAAATTCCTCAACAAAATTTTAGCAAAGAGAATTCAGCAACACATCAAAAACTTCATACAGCATGATCTAGTTGGGCTTATTCCATGAATGCAATTCTTCAATATACACAAATTAATCAATATGATACACCATATTAACCAATTGAAAGATAAAAACCATATGATAATCTCAATAGATGCAAAAAAAGGCTTTGACAAAATTCTACACCCATTTATGATTAAAACTCTTCAAAAAATGATTACAGAAGGAACCTACCTCAGCACAGTAAAGATCTTATATTATAAACCTACAGCAAACATTACTCTTAATGGTTAAAAATTGAAAGCATATCATATCCCTAAGATCAGGAACAAGACAAGGGTGGTCACTTTCACCACTATTATTCAACATAGTTCTTGAAGTCCTAGCTACAGCAATCAGAGAAGAAAAAGAAAAAGGAATCCAGATTGGAAAAGAAGAGGTAAAGCTCTCACTGTGCAGATGACATGATACTGTACATGGCAAACCCTAATGATAGTATCAGAAAATTACTGGGCTAATCACATATTTTAGCAAAGCTTCAGGATACAAAATCAATACTCAGAAATCACTTGCATATTTATATACTTTGGGCACCTCGTGCGAAGAATTGACTCGTTAGAAAAGACCCTGATGCTGGGAGGGATTGGGGGCAGGAGGAGAAGGAGACGGCAGAGGATGAGATGGCTCGATGGTATCATCAACTCAATGTGCATGAATTTGGGTGAACTCTTGGAGTTGGTGANGAGATCAGTCCTGAGAGTTCATTGGAAGGACTGATGCTGAAGCTGAAACTCCAATACTTTGACCATCTGATACGAAGAGCTGACCCATGTGGAAAGACCCTGATGCTGGGAAAGACTGAGGGCAGGAGGAGAAGAAGACAGAGGATGAGATGGTTGGATGGCATCACTGACTCAATGGACATGAGTTTGGGTGGACTCCATGAGTTGGTGATGGACAGGGAGGCCTGGTGTGCTGTGGTTCATGGGGTTGCAAAGTGTCGGACATGAATGAGTGATTGAACTGAACTCAACTGAAGGGAACATTTTATACAAAGATGGGCACAATAAAGGACAGAAAGGGTATGGACCTAATAGAAGCAGAAGATATTAAGAAGAGGTGGCAAGAATACATGGAAGAACTGTACAAAAAAAGATCTTAATGACCCAGATAATCATGATGATGTGATCACTAATCTAGAGCCAGACATCCTGGAATGTGAAGTCAAGTGGGCCTNATGCTCAACATTGCTCATTATTAGAGAAATGCAAATCAAAACCACAATGAGATATCACCTCACACTGGTTAGAATGGCCATCATCAAAACGCCTACAAACAATAAATGCTGGAGAAGGTGCAGAAAAAAGGTAACACTCTTAGACTGTTGGTGGGAATGTAAATTGATACAGCCACTATGGAAAATGGTATGGAGATTCCTTAGAAAACTAGGAATAAAACCACCATATGACTGAGAAATCCCACTCCTAGGCATATACTCTGAGGAATCCAAATCTGAGAAAGACATATGTATCCTATTGTTCATTGCAGTACTATTTACAATAGCTATAACATGGAAGTAACCTAGATTTCCATCGACAGATGAATAGATAAGGAAGGTATGGTACATATACACAATGGAATATTACTCAGTCATAAAAAGGAATGCTTTCGAGTCAGTTCTAATTTGGTGGATGAACCTAGAACCTATTATACAGAGTGAAATAAGCCATGAAGTAAAAGGTAGATATCATATTCTAAAGCGTACATATGGAATCTAGAAAAATGGTACTGAAAAAATTATTTACAAGGCAGCAATGGAGAAACAGTCATACTGGATAGACTTATGGACATAGGAAGAGGGGAGGAAAAAGTGAGACATATGGAAAGAGTAACATGGAAAGAGAAACATACATTATGATATGTAACATAATAGACAATGGGAATTTGCTGTATAGTTTGGAAAACTCAAACAGGGTTTCTGTATCAACCTAGAAGGGTGGAATGGGGAGGGAGATGAGAGGGAGTTTCAAAAGCTAGGGGTTATGTACACCTATGGCTGATTAATGTCTAGGTTTTGCAGAAAACAATAAAATTCTGTAAAGCAATTATCCTTCAAAAAAAATAGAACAAATCATAGAATTATACATAAAAAATAACTGTCAGAGAATTCAACATTTAAGAGAAGAAAAGAAAAGCAGCAAAGGTATATGAGAATTGCATCATAAAAGACTATTAGCCTGGACTCAAAAGAGAAAGTGGGGGCGGTCCCAAGATGGCAAAGTAATATGACAGGGAGGCCACTTTCTCCTCCACAAATTCATCAAAAGATCATCTGAATGCTGAGCAACTTTCACAAAACAACTTCTGAATGCTGGCAGAGGACACCAGGCCCCTAGAAAGGCAGCCCCATTCTCTTCAAAAGGAGGTAGTACAAAATATAAAAGACAAAAAGAGAGAGAGAATTAGGGACAGAAACCTGTACTCAGGAAGGAGTCGTAAAAGAGGAGAAGTTTCCAAACAGCAGGAAACCCTCTCATCAGCGGCTCTGTGGGGAATTTGGAATCTCAGAGGACAACATAACTAGGAGAAGAAAAAAAAATAATAAATAACCCACAGAATACGTGCCTAACTGTAAGTCCCTGGGGAGAAGTAGCCCAGGCACTTGTGTCTGCGACCAACAAGCAGGGGCTGGGCAGGGAGGCGTGGGTTGCATTCTTAGGGTAAGGACCAGGCCTGAATACCCTGAGGACAATCTGAGATAGCAACCCAAACTGTAGGATAGACAGAGAGAGAGAGAGAGAAAAAAAAAAAGAAGAGAGAGAGAAAGAACTTTCCTGCATAAAGACTAACCTAATGAACAGCCTGGTCTGCTCACAGAACAAAGGATTGCAAGAACACCAAAGGAGAGTTAGCCTGCTGCATACAGGCCCCTCCCCCATTCCAAAGGCAGAGAGGCAGGTGTGCAACAGCCAGAGCTGGAAGGCAAGGGGATTTCTTGGCCCCAGAGACTGGCATCCCCCACCAAACTGTGAGCAGGCTCCCAGTTGCTAACCAAGTCTCCTTAAGATCCTAAACTTTTGACATCTGCCAGGAGGGTCACAGTATGAGATCAGATCCCTGAGGAGACACATGGCACACCTGAGATGATGCACTTGTAGCACACCCAGAAAACCAGGCAGCCAGGACCGGGGAGGTGATTAAGATGTACAGCCCACCTGGAACAGTGTGCTTGCCCAGCACCTGGTCGCCTGATCTGCTCGGACCTGGGAAGGGCACAAAATGCACGCCCAACAGTCTGTACCCTTTCAGAGTACCTGAGAACCTGAACCTCAGCATCTTAGGTCTGGGAAGTGTATGAAATGTAGGGTACACTTTGGACAGTACCCCTGTAGAGAAACCTGGAGCCTGAGCAGTGTAGGCTGGGAAAGCACATGCCACTGTGAGCTGGGGCAAACTCAGTGTAGTCCATACACTGCAAGCACTCATCACACATGCTAGTGATATCTTTTTTCAGTGTTCTTCCCTCCCCAGAATACAACTGAATGAGTGAGCCTAAATAAGTTACCACCTTCACCCTCTTGTGTCAGGGCAGAAATTAGACACTAAAGAGACTTGAAAATAGAGGAAACCAAAATAAAGAAGAGGAACCACTTTGGAAGTAACAGGTGCAACAGAATAAAACCCTGTAGTTAACATTGACTAAGCATCGGAAGGAGTCTATAGACCTTGAGAAGAAGTACAAGCTAGAATAAGGAAATATCTGAAACTGAACAGACCCCACATTTCCCACAACAGCTCCAGAGAAATTTCTAGATATATTTTTACTATTATCATTTTTAATTGTTTTTAATTTTTAAGTTATTACTCTTTTAATTTTCATTTTTATAACCTACTATTACCTTACCAAAAAAAACCCCTATTCTTAAAGCAAATGTCATTTATATATNCAGCTCCAGAGAAATTTCTAGATATATTTTTACTATTATCATTTTTAATTGTTTTTAATTTTTAAGTTATTACTCTTTTAATTTTCATTTTTATAACCTACTATTACCTTACCAAAAAAAACCCCTATTCTTAAAGCAAATGTCATTTATATATATATATATTTAAATATATATATATTTAAATAATTTTTGTGATTAAATTTTTGTATTTTTAATATTGTATTTTTGAGATACAATATTATCTAACATCAAATCTAGATTTTTAATATTTGCTTCTTGGTATTTGTTATCAGTTTTGTACCTTTAATAATCTAATCTTCAGTATCCATTTTCACTAAGGGATATCATTACTGGCTTGATTGCTCTCTCCCCTTTTCACTCTCCCTTTTCTTTCCCAGGTCACCTCTATCTCTTCTCTCCCCATTCTCTTCTCTACTTAACTTTGTGAATCTCTTTGAGTGTTCCAGGTTGTGGAGAACACTTAAGTAACTGGCTACTGGCTAGACTGGTCTCTCCCCTTTAGACTCCCTCTTTTCCACCTGGTCACCTATATCACCCTCCTCCTTCTTCTCTTCTCCATGTAACTCTGTGAACCTCACTGGGTGTCCCTCACTGTGGAGAATCTTTAAGTCTTGAGGCTACTGTAAGAATAAGACTGAAAGCCAGAGGCAAAGGGCTTAAATCCAAAACTTGAGATCACCAGAAAACTTCTGATTGCAGGGAACATTAATCAACAAGAGGTCATTCAAAAGCCTCCATACCTACACTGAAACCAAGCTCCACCCAAGAGCCAACAAGTTCCAGAGCAAGACATACCACACTAACTCTCCAGCAATGTAGGGATATGTTAATGCAGCCCTGAGCATTAAAATACAGGCTGCCCAAAGTCATGCCAAATCCATAGATACCCCAAAACNCCATACCTACACTGAAACCAAGCTCCACCCAAGAGCCAACAAGTTCCAGAGCAAGACATACCACACTAACTCTCCAGCAATGTAGGGATATGTTAATGCAGCCCTGAGCATTAAAATACAGGCTGCCCAAAGTCATGCCAAACCCATAGATACCCCAAAACTCACTACTGGACACTTCATTGCACTCAGAGAGAAGAGATTCAGCTCCACCCAGCAGAAAACAGACGCAAGCTCCCCTAAGCAGGAAAACTTGACAAGCCACTAGTCCAACCCCACCCACAGGGAGCAATCTCCACCATAAAGAGGAACCACAAACTTCCAGCCTACAGAAAGCCCATCCCAAACACAGCAATCTAAACAAAATGTAAAGTCAGAGAAATATTCAGCAGGTAAAGGAACATGATAAATGCCCATCAAACCAAACTAAAGAGAAGGAGATAGGGAGTCTATCTGAAAAAGAATTCAGAATAATGATTGTAAAGATGACCCAAAATCTTGAAAACAAAACGAAGTTACAGATAAATAGACTGGAGACAAGAACTGAGAAGACTCAAGAAAGGTTTAAGAAGGAGGCAGAAGAAATAAAAAAGAGTCTGTCAATAATGAATAATGCAAAAACTGAGATCAAAAGCACTCTGGAGGGAGCCAACAGTAGAATAACTAAAGCAGAAGATAGGATAAGTGAGGTGAAAGATAGAATGGTGGAAATAAATGAAGCAGAGTGGAAAAATAATTTAAAAAAATAAGGACAATCTCAAAGACCTCTGGGACAATACTAAACACCCCAACATTAATATCATAGGATTACCAGAAGACAAAAAAAAAAGGGGGGGGGGCATAGAAAATACTTGAGGAGATAATAGTTGAAAACTTTCCTAAAATGGAGAAGGAAATAGCCACCCAAGACAAAAAAACCCAGAGAGTCCCAAACAGGATAAAAGCAAGGCAAAACACCCCAAAGACACATATTACTCAAATTAACAAAGATCAAGCACAAATAAATATATTAAAAGCAGCAAGGGAAAATCAGCAAATAACACACAAGGGGATCCCCCTAAGGATAACAACTGATTTTTCAATATAAACTTCTCAGGCCAGAAGGGAAAGGCAGGGCACACTTAAAATGACAAAAGAAAAAAACCCACAACCCAGATTACTATACCCAGCAAAGATCTCATTCAAATATGAAGGGGAAATCAAAAGCTTTTTAGATAAGCAAAAGCTGAGAGAATTCAGCACCACCAAACCAGCTCTTCAACAAATGTTAAAGGATCTTCTCTAGACAGGAAACACAGAAAAGGTTTATTAACTCGAACCCAAAGCAACAAAGTAAATGACAGTGGGATCATACTTATCAATAATTAACTTATATGTAAATGGGTTGAATACCCCAACAGAAAGACAAAGACTGGCTGAATGAATACAAAAATGAGACCCCTATATATGCTGTCTATAAGATACCCACCTCAAAACAAGGGACACATACAGACTAAAAGTGAAGGGCTGGAAGAAGATATTTAATGCAAATAGCAAAAGAAAGCAGGAGTATCAATACTCATATCAGATAAAATAGACTTTGAAATAAACACCATGAAAAGAGACAAAGAAGGACACTGCATAATTATCAAACAATCAATTCAAGAAGAAGATATAGCAATTATAAATTATATGCATCCAATATAGGAGCACCACAATATGTAAGGTAAATGCTAAAGTGTATGAAAGGGGAAATTAACAGTAACACAATAATAGTGGGAGACTTTAATACCCCATTCACACCTACGGATAGATCAAGCAAACAGAAAATTAGCAAGAAAACACAATCTTTAAATGATACAATGGACCAGTTAGACCTAATTGATATCTATAGCACATTTCCCCCCAAAACAGTGAATTTCACCTTTTTCTCAAGCGCTCATGGAGCAATCTCCAGGATAGATCACATCCTGTGCCATCAAACTAGCCTTGGTAAATTCAAAAAAAAACTGATGCAATTTCAAGCATCTTTTCTGATCACAATGAGGTAAGATTAGATGTCAACCAATGTTGGGGGGGGTTGGAAACTATTATAAATACAAATATATGGAGGCTAAACAACATGCTTCTGAATAACCAACAACTTACAGAAGAAATAAAAAATAAATCAAAATATGCATAGAAACAAATGAAAAAGAAAACATGACAACCCAAAACCTATGGGATTCAGTAAGAGCAGTGCTAAGGGGAAGGTTCATAGCAATACAAGCTTACCTCTAGAAAGAAGAGAAAATTCAAATAAATGACCTAACTTTACACTTAAAGCAACTAGAAAAAGAAGAAATGAAGTACCCCAGGGTTAGTGGAAGGAAAGAAATCATAAAAATCAGGGCAGAAAATAAATGAAAAAGAGACAAAGGAATCTGTAGCAGAAATCAGCAAAACTAAAAGATGTTTCTTTGAGAAGATTAATAAAATAGACAAACCATTAGCCAGAATCATCATGAAAAAAAGGGAGAAGAATCAAATAGACAAGATTAGAAATGAAAATGGAGAAATCACAACAGACAACACAGAAATATAAAGGATCATAAGAGACTACTATCAGCAACTATATAACAATAAAATGCACAACTTGGAATAAATAGACAAATTCTTAGAAAAGTATAACCTTCTAAAACTGAACCAGGAAGAAATAGAAAATCTTAACACACCCATCACAAGCACGGAAATCAAAACTGCAGTTAAAAATCTTTCAAAAAACAAAAGCACAGATTCAGATGCCTTAATGGGTAAATTCTACCAAAAATTTAGAGAAGAGCTAACACCTATCTTACTCAAACTCTTCCAGAAAATTGCAGAGGAAGGTAAACTGCCAAACTCATTCTATGAGGTCACGATCACCCTAATACCAAAACCAGACGAAGATGCCACAAAAAAAGAAAACTACAAGCCAATACCACTGATGAACATACTTGCAAAAATCCTCAACAAAATTCTAGTAAATAGAATCCCACANGCCAAACTCATTCTATGAGGTCACGATCACCCTAATACCAAAACCAGACGAAGATGCCACAAAAAAAGAAAACTACAAGCCAATACCACTGATGAACATACTTGCAAAAATCCTCAACAAAATTCTAGTAAATAGAATCCCACAACATATAAAAAAGATCATACATCATGACAAGTGGGCTTTATCCCAGGGATGCAAGGATTCTTTCAATATTCTTCCAAAATTCTTTCCAATTCTTTCCAATACTTGCAAACCAATCAATGTGATACACCACATTAACAAATTGAAAGATAAAAAAACATATGATTATCTCAAAAGATGCAAAGAAAGTCTTTGCCAAAACTCAACATCCATTTATGATAAAAACCCTCCAGAAAACAGGCATATAAGAAACATAACTTAACATTGGCCAAAATGTGGAAATGATGTTCCATACACTATGCTGTATATAAAGCCAACCCCAATACTTAATAGATTAAAATTTAAATATGGATTCCTGGTTGGAATACAGATCCATAAAAGGAGACTAGCAAAAACTTGAGGTACTTGGTTGAATTCTATACTTTGTATTATATTTCTAATTTTTTGCAAATCTATATTATTCCTAGACAAAAGCAAAATAAGAACAATTATTGCTCTTTACAGGTTCAGTTACTCAGTCATATCCAACTCTTTGCAATCCCATGGACTGCAGCATACCAGGCTTACCTGTCCATCACCAACTCCCAGAGCTTGCTCAAACTCATGTCCATCAGGTTGGTGATGCCATCCAATCATCTCATCCTCTGTCATCCCCTGTTCCTCCTGCTGTGAATCTTTCCCATCATCAGGGTCTTTTCCAATGAGTCAGTTCTTGGCATCAGGTAGCCAAAGTATTGGAGCTTCAGCTTCAGCATCAGTCCTTCCAATGAATATTCAGGACTGGCTTCCTTTAGGACTGACTGGCTTGATCTCCTTGCAGTCCAGGGCACTCTCAAGAGGCTTCTCCAACACCACAGTTCAAAAGCATCAATTATTCGGTGCTCAGGTGTTTTTTTTTTTTTTTTTTTTTTTTT